>DWEE01000330.1:0-18460 GCA_018245755.1 Parelbella macleannani | reverse complement strand
TTGTTTTAGTGATAGTTGGGATTCACAAGGTGTTGCATAGTAGTTACTGCACCTTTTCTTTCGTTAAAATTGGCAAATGTATGTGATTCGGTTTAATATTAATTTATTTGCATGTAGTGTCATAAAATTTTTGTCATAAACTATTTATGCAGTGTGTTGTAGTAAGTAAATAATTTTTATCTTTTTCTTTGTGTGCCGCCAAATTTTGAAATCGTTAAATATGTGCCGCAACAAAAAAAAGGTTGAGAATCACTGAGGTAGAGAGTTAAGACGAGCGGCCAATGTAGCCTGCAGCATCAACAACCTGTTTCGAATAGGTATGTTAATTTACAATGAGACTGTTTGGTTAGTATTTTGAACAGGACTGCAGGAATTTTGATTTTTTGTAACAATCCTATCCCAGTTAGTATGTTAGTATTAGCTATAGCATTAATTAGCTTTTGTCTGATACGAAAGCAGTCACACTATGCGTTGCTACTCCACTGTACTGACTGTCTCTTCTATATAGGTAGACTGGTAATTATATTCTTTAGACAGAAGCAAAAATGTTTAAACATTAATTGCTTCATAGTTGAGCCTGAGCCTGTGCCTCGCCTAAGCATTACCTAGTTGCTATAGAATTGAAAAACAGAGGGTATAACACACTGTGTACATTAAATCATTTTTATTCATAGTAATAATTTAATTTTACATCATACAAATCGCAATAAATTAACATCTGACTCTCTTTAATTTCGTGCGTTACTTTGTGTCTGCACTTGAGAGATGTCACTGCCGTCGTGGCTGTTGTCGGAGCTGAGGGATCCGCCAGTGTGGTTTCGGAACCAGACGCGCGTGCTGCCACCTTGGCTCCCGTTCGGCCCACAAAGTGTGTGAGGTCTGCGCTTGTATATCACAAAGCCAACCAGAATCATCACTAACAAGACAACACCTATGGACATACCTATAATGCCCGCTTGCGACAGTCGATTTACTGAAAATGAAACATGATTGTGTTAGATTACAATGTTCGACCGCAAACACATTAAGAGGTTTTTTTCTTTACTAATAATGATGTAGAGATAAATGGAATTTAATTGATTGCAATAACAGATGCAACTGATAAGATAAAACGAGTAGAATTAATACGATAAGGCGAGTAAAAGTTATACAATAAAATTATCTGTATAAAGATGAATGCATAATGGAGTCTGGAAAAACAGGGTTTTAATTTACAGATAATGAAATCTTTAGGAAATATTGCGAACGTCAGCAGTAAGATTTTATTAAACGTATAGATATGTCCAATCTAGAGACTGCGCGTTTCGGAATCATTCAAACCATATTTTTCAGTGTTCATAAAAAAAATTAGTTTTCTAACTTCAAACTGACGAGTACGGTACACATATCTACATACCGGTGTTACTCAGTGGAAACTAAATTATTACAAAAAAAATATTGAAAAAAAAAATTTTTATAAAAATTAAAAAGAAACAGATTTTACCACTCTGGCTGACGTAAACAAGCATGGTATCACTCGACTCCATTGGCTCGTCGAGGACCATAGCCGCGCAGGTCCACACGCCGATGTCTTCTTCCAGCACTCGTTTTATATTAAGTGAACAATCGCCATGATCCAAACTGCGCCCCGGGGTGAAGTAAAAACGATCTAATATCGCGCTTAAATGAAAACAATTCGGCGGTTACTAAATATTACATTAATAGCTAACGTATGCAACATCACAATAATTTAATATAATCTGAGTCGTAATAATAATAGTTTATACATATACTCTATACTTAATAAATAACAGATCAATGTATCAATATTAATATCTACACTGATCGCATTAAACGACTCTATTGTAGAGCAGAGCATAATCAGTAGAGTATTGAGAAATAAAACGAACTGTTGGTAACCGTTTATCGGTTCATCGTATCTGGAATGAGTCAAAAGATAGGAAAACGATTTTGAATAAAAACGTGGAAGTTTTCAAAGGAAGTTTCATAACTATAAGGAAAAATATAACAATGATATTATTGCATGCAATAATGAGCGATTTCTTCCGTTCAAATTATGAGTTGTAAGATAATATAATAATTAAATTGTGAATTTATCTGTAGGCTTCGCAATTGTACTTAAATCGTCAATATTATGACACAATAAAAATCAACGGGAAAAAATCTATTGCTGGAGCAACTTACTTTTCCTCTGTTACATGGCTGTCTACGCTTATCCCGACTCTATTAGGTCCGAAGAAGCGACAATAGTCCAAAGGTCGTTCCCCATTTGCCGTGTGACAATACAGCGTAACCTTGCTACCAACGTGAACTGGAATTTCTTGTTCATTGGCCGCTAGAGGTCCCGTTACACGCAACTGCACTCGGTCTGTTACTTCTACCCCCAGTTGGTTTCTTGGGCCCATGTGACAAGTCCAATCCCCTGCATCCTCCGGTGCGCAGTGCTTAAAAGTAATTCCACAATCGCCCAACTGTAAACTCTCGCCCGAATACCTGAGAAATATGTTTTTATTTAAAAACAAATTAACAAAATTTATACATGTATTTACTCTTATGTGTTATCTTATTGACGTGGAATTATATTTCTTAATTTAAAATTAACAGTTAATATTGAAAGGACTTTATGTTAAATTAGCTATATATCTAGTTTATTTATCGTAAACAGGAATATAATTATATCAAATTAGTCTACAATATGTATTAAGCATAGTAAATTATTCTGAAGGTACTATCTAGCACTAGATGGAACAGTTACAGTTATTCAATTAGGAAATGAGAGACTGAAACTTCGTAGTGCTTACAACATTAACATACCAGAATGGTTGCTCGTCATCCACTAACTGTACGGGAGTAAAGTGAGAGCCGTTGGGATGTTGGAACCAACAGTACTGCAGAGATACCTCCGCCCGACATGTTATTGTAAATGGTGAGTTCTCTTGGACAAACACCTTCCTTATTTCGTCGCTTGTGTTATCGAGACCACGTCTGATGTCTGCAATCACGTCTACATTTTCAATTACAGTTCATTTCAACTGTTATTGAAAATTACTTTATTTCATTTTATTATTTTTTAAACAAACGAAACCGCATAAAATCAATAGAAATTTTTTTTTCGTTTGTATTTAAAAGGAAGTGCTCCAGCAAGTCTCGCTTAAATTACTAATTGAAATAAAGTCATCACAATTTACAATGAAACATACATTTTTTTTTATTTAAATCTTGCTATTCTCGCTTACGGCACACACAGACGGCGGTCTTTACTCTCTTATAGCACTCTAGATCTATTGTGTCCGAGATGCGTTTAACCTCAGTCTTCACAGTAACATTCACGTGTTCGTAAAATATTCATATATGAATGACTTCATACCAATGATTCATAATTCACACCAATTTTATTATCTTCAATATTATAACATTGGAGATAATAATTGGTATAACACTGAAGATAATAATTGGTATGTTCACACTGAAGTGTTCACCAAAACAAATTTTCTTCTCTTAACTATTCTTGGCAACGTTACCATTACTTACTTGCGAAACCGGCGTGCGTGTTTATGTAGAGTGATGAAAATACATATAAATTAGAAATACGAGATATGTGACACTTGGTGCTCCTTGCCTACCCCGTAAGGGACCTGACGTGATGAATGATGTGATGACAAATAATAAAATTATTTTTTCGAATATTTTAAAGCTCTGTTACATTTCCGCAAAAAAACACCGCATTGTTCTGTCGACCGCTATGCGGCAAACATATACATAGGTATGTAGTACACAGTGCTATCCCTAATGACTTTTAAACTACTGTGGAATTATTACAGACGCCAGTGCCAACTCATTATCCCATTTCCAGTGAAGCTGGTCACTTTCCAAGTCAGGGGTAATGATACCATATCATTGGAGCTAACAGTTAAGTACCTACTAATAGATTAATTATATATGTACGAAGCACTTAGGATACGCACTAAATGTAGAGTAGGGCTTTTCACTGCTAAGGCAATAGGGAAATGGAGATGTCGTACATTTTTTATTTTTGTTAATCACATGTTATGTGTACAGAAGATACAAAATATAGATCGTCATCCGAATATAGACCATAATAATTAACATCCGAGCTGAATACCTTTAAGCTACTTATGTTGATTCGCGGAAACTATGGTGGCTGTATCAATCATAAACGAATAATCGTTTGTTACTGAAAGATTAGTTTTCGTCAATCAATACATCTACATCGGTATAAAATGACAAGGTATATAAATCAGATCATTATCACAAGATTACCGAAGAAAGTTCTAGAACCAATGTAAAAAGCCGACTTACTGAACCGCAATCGCTTCAAATAAATTTTCAATGGGCAAAGAACAAACATCAGTAACATTATTATTTTAATGTGAAACTTGCTCACGAAGTAAACATTTTTCTAACATTATAAAAATTAAAGTTCACACGAGGAGTAGCCCGAAAACGTCATAAGCGCCTGTGCACGACGCGCGACTTTCGCGTTTGATAAAATACCAATGGATGACATAAAATCGCTTGTAAATAATTCGTTTTTTTTCTGTTATTTGATAATATAATAAAAAAAATAATAATAATTGACCCATTCGTCATTCCACTGTTGGAATATGGGTCTCCTCTCATATTGAGAGGGTCAAGGCCATAGTCTGCCACGCTGGCCAAGTGCGGGTTGGCAGACTTCACACACCTCAGAATTTTTTTTTTTTTTTTTTTTATAAATTCTAAGATGTGCAGGTTTCCTAACGGTGAAGGAAAATAAATTTTAATCTTGTGTAATTAATTAATATTTATTATGATATTAGCAAGAGATATCAGGAAAAAATGGGTAATATAAAGGAATGTTTAATCAACTATAGTACAACTCTAGTAGAAGAAATTCACTTCGTATCCATGTCATATCTTCTCCACACTAATGACGGACATTTATGTCTAGCCGTAGGACAAACATACATACGTAAAATATTTTTCAGGTTATTCACGTAATTCCACATAACTAATGATTGTCAAATGCCTGTCATCGTCGTATTAGTGTCAAGAGCACATTACTTCGCATCGCACAAAAACGAATGTACTGTAATCCCTCGTTCAGTGACAAGATTAATGCCGGTTCAGCCGAGCGGGTTTGTTTTCCCTCGTTCTTTTTGCTTCCGAATAGATGAATGAATGATGCGGACTTATCGCCCGGCATGATTAATTTCTTTCGGTCCGTTTTTGGCATAGAATAGAGCGAAATGACCCGATTCTATGCATTGGGGACGCTGACTGCGGGATTCATCACGAATCAAATTTTAAAATTCCACGGCTGATGCCAAATCCTGCTTCCCGAAATTTGAAGAGGTTTGTTAGTCATCTTCTGCAGTCAAGGCATTGCTGACACACTAATTCTTCGAAGGAATTGAATTTAATCTACAGCTTTTGATTAAACTTTTGATTTTTGGTGTTCTCGTATTTTTGTCTTCATGTTATAGAAGTAGTCAATCGGCATAGAGTTCATGGATTATGGATGGGGGTACGTGATCAGTGAAACATATAAGCAATGTGTCTTCATTCTCGGATAACACTGAAGTACTATCTGGTACTACTTATACATTTGATGTGTTCTCTTAGAGTAATTTGTTTAGGTAGATTGATTTACCATGTAAGAAGTATGATGGTAATGAAAGTGTAGTCGTAAAAAATGTTTTAAATATTATCTATCCCATGTTTCTTCCACGCTCAAACTGACATGGTTTGCAGCCGAGGCACATCATTCTCTCACAATATTAGCTTGAGTTCTTTAGATGACAGTATTAGTGATCAGCCAGTCCCAACAAAATTCAACCCCTGCGATATATATAAATAACCGCTTTGAGATTGTGTACAAAGTTTATATTTGGAAATGTTGAGCTATTTTAGTAGTTGTGCGATATCGTGGGATATCGTGCGCTGTGTTCATTATAGAGAAAGGGGGCCATATATGATACCGTTTATTAATCTAAAACTTATACGAGCCAATCACATGGACGAAGTTACTTCTGACTTGCAATATACTGACTTCGAAATTAATAATCAAACTCTGCTATTATACATACTGTTATATTACATTCAATATGTATAGTATCCACATTATTATTATTAAACTTATTTAATCATCATCGTAATGTAAGTAATAAGTATGTAAATTACGGCGAATCACCCAAATAAACGAAATATAACATTTGAGCGTACCTACCTATTTAATATTGAATGAACATTGGTGAGGAAATACGGATCTCTTCCTCTATCATTGTACATATCGACTACAAGTCAACTTTTTCTGATAATCCTGCTGTAGTGCGATTATGTTATTCGGACTTACTACGCAGTATTCTTCTAATGTGTACGGTTCAATGATTAAGGCAAGCACTCACTGCTTCCGTTGATTGGTAAATAAAATGCCGAAACTCTTCCATAATATTTTAAAGATACTAAAGCTATAGTAATGTATACCATTTATCACAGTTATTAAAATATCTCAAGAAAAATTTAATAAGTGTTACAAGTTGAATAAAGTTAGCGAAAATTCGAGTGAAATTTTGCTATTAATTTTAACACAAAACGGTTGTTACATTTGAAAAGTATCAGTCTAGGCACGACATGAAATTAATATTACGTCCAGCTGCGAGGAGTGACGTCGAGGCCTACATATGTAGGTTTATAGAACTTTTAAAATATCAGCCACCTTATTCCTGAGGGGCAACATTGCGGACGTCGGGATTAACGCCCTTTGATTTAGATGCTAATGGCTCTGCGATCACTTTAAAAAGTTCATTTAGTGTCCCGCCCGCCTTTTGAGAGCCTTCTCGTTAGATATTGAAGCAGAAAGCAATTTAGGTTCAGATTGGAAAATCTTTTTTTAGCTCGCGACGATGGCCGAGAGGGCTTCAATTACAAATAGTAGATATATTCATTCGTACTTGAACAGTTCTTACCAAACGAATGTAATGAAAAAAATTATGTCCTTCTCTGAACATTTATTGATTTTATAAGCACTTGACTAATATTAACTGTCTCGTTGGTCGAGTGGTTGCAAGCGCGGCTGCATCGGGAGGTCCTGGGTTCAAATCTCTGGTTGGGTACTATTGGAATTTTCTAATTTAGAATATATAGTAGTCACTCGGAGTCTGGGTCTGTGCCCGTTGTACCGCAATAGGTTCTCAACCTATTCCATAGGACTTAACCGTAACTGGTGAAACGTGGGAGTGTACTGCAACACTCCTCTGCCTACCCCTTCGGGGACTACAGGCGTGAAGTTACGTTACGTGTGGCCAACATTGAACTAGAATATAATGAAACAGGCTGTAGCAACTGAAGCCTCCAGTGGCTACTTTGGTTAATTTGGAAAAATGTATTTTACAACGATACAAAGTCCCTAGCGAGCTGGCAAGTTCCAAAGAGACTTCCGCTTTGCTACTAAACTCCGCTGTCTTGACAATTACAATTACACCCAATACATAAACAGTAAAGACAAATGGAAAATATAGGTATTCATTACGGCTGACAAAATGTTGAAAAGAAGAAACGCAATGGTTTTCATTTTGGCTAGCTCTTAAGAGTATGACTGAGTTCCGTTGTAATAAAGAACGTCATCCAGCGAGAAGACATCTGTGATAAATGATTGATAAATTATGTATATTACGAACGCGGTGAAAGCTACGGCAGATGACGCAAAATATAAGCGTACAGCGGATTCACTATACTGATGGTACTAGT
The DNA here is from genome assembly GCA_018245755.1 of Parelbella macleannani. NCBI lineage: Eukaryota > Metazoa > Arthropoda > Insecta > Lepidoptera > Hesperiidae > Parelbella > Parelbella macleannani. Next base: position 10,711 of record DWEE01000330.1, on the reverse strand, counting down.
AAATATAATTTTAAGTCTCAAAATGATATTTTTTATGTGTTTTCCCGATATGACAAACAACGATGGATAAGAAATTAAAATGACGTACCCGCTAACCCACAAAAATAGTGCTTTAACACTATTTTATTTTATATATTTTTTATATATTTTTCACTTTTATATATTTTTTCCCTCGTATTAGTCTATCCCGCTATCGCGTCCTGTCTTCTGTTTACCGCAGCCAACTTCTGCCCGCAGCTTGTCACTGATCGTTGTCTCATCTTATCGGAGGAGGTCTATGTTCATCAGTGGACTGAAAGAAACTGATGATGATCATGGCAATGATGATGATGTATTTGCACCAGTACACTGCAACAAATGGCACAGTCAGAGAGCATTTTTGACTCAAATAACCTCACTTCGCTTACGCTTCTGACTTGAACCGATGTCTGATCTAGGTTCATACTCGCGTGACGGCGCCGGCAGTTTGTCTTCGTTACGGTAATAACCCACGGTTCACTGGTAATAGACAACCTTACCCTTCGGCATTACAGCACATGTATAACTGGACCGGACCAGCCCTTACGTAACAAGTCCGAATCGTATAAAAATAATAGAAAAAAGTGTGAGGGTAAAACGTTGTCGCTGCAACGAATATTTTTCAGTCGGGATCGACTGGAACGAAGTGTTGTTTGAACAAGCTTAGAAATAATCATAACTAGAACTTGACCGGTTATGGTAATAGGTTCACCGGCTATTCCATTGTTGGACTGAAGCGTAGCTGGTGTAACGTGAATGTACACAAGACTCCTCTTCCCATCCCTTCGGAAATAACAGGCGTATGGATTAAACGTATGAGAATGCTGCATTTACCACACTATGTTCTACAATTGTGTAACGCTGACCATAATCGTTACCACATAGCTACATGGTTAAATTGAAACCGAATGGTACGTATTCATATGTTCTTGTATTATGTAAAATCGCGATTCTTAATTAAAACTGAATCCGTATCTTAATTAAATACCTAATGAATTTACTACCTTCAATGATAATAACTAAATTATTGGCAAGGTAATATGAGTCCCATGTTATTTTCGTAAGCTTCGAGGTGGTTCATGTAACGGGTGGCAGGAGCAAATGCATCACGTCCGGTTATTGCTGCGGGGTTATGGAGTAACGAAGACGAACGATCGCCCGCGCGGGTCCTTAGTAGACCGTTGAGATATTATTACTTGGTTGGAACCACGTGAGATTTTTGAAAAACGTTTTTATTTTCTCCTGTTTTAATCATTAAAAAGACGAATCATCGTCATCATCGAATGCGAAGAAAGTGATCATTAAAATGACAGGTAAATATTAGTGTAAAGTGTGGTTTTAAAAATATTTAATGAAAGTTATTGTTTTATACGATAGTTGTTCTACTCTCAGTACAATTATCACACAACTAAGCATTTATAAAATGTTTAGTATTTTTTTCTTTATAAAAAAATCCACCGAAAAGCACAATTCCGCATCAGAATCTCTATGCCCGAATTGAACGTGACGTCAGCGGAACAGCGCCCTTGCACAGCAGTTTTGTTGAGTATAAAACTTAATTCTACCCGTTCCGCGGACGTAGTAAAAACTTATGTATCCTCCCACAATTGGTAGCCCGATTTGAATGGTAATGCCGTTTACGTGAAAATGTTGAGAAATCCTTTCAAAGATTACAGGCGGAGTATTTGGTTCATTTAGAAGTTTAATACGAATGTATTAAATGTAATGTAATGAACTTTGCAAGGATAAAGGTGCAATCCGTGCTCTGTGTCTATTCCGCATGGAACCTGGCATGAAGATATGTATATGTATGAACCAGGTTAATCAAAATAAACTAACATCAGGCATGTATTACCCCGAAGCGATAGGCAAAAGACCGTATTTCTTTCCCGTTGCATCTGTAACCGGACGCAGCTGGATTGTATTAGCCTAAAAGTACGTGAATTGGCACCAACCATAATTCACAAGCTCTGCGCCCAACAGTGTACTTCTTAGTTCTCATAGGTCTATAAAATATATATACAAATGATACAATATAACTTTTCTTCATTGATTCCCGTAATACTAATTAAGATTTACATTACATTATGATTATTATTTTACGATGCATTCGATTTTATTTTTCATGTGTGCAAAGCCATAAAAAGTCCCAACGCGATCATACACGTAGTGTAAAGAATACATAGTACAGAACACAGGAAATGAATGCCTAAAACTACCTCAGATAAACACGAAACAGTCGTTCCGTTCGCAAGATCGTGAAAACAATATATCGTAACTTAACAAAGTAAACATACGATATTAGGGTTTCTCGTATTATTTATACAGTGTTTCCTCGCATTCCTCGGCGAACAACCTTTTACGTGACTTCTTGCGTAGTTTAAGAATCAAGCGATTGTAAGGATCGAGCAATGAAATTATAAGATATTGCCGTAAAATGTTGGATTACATTCTATGATCCACAAGTTTTTATACAGACGTCTAGAGCGGCCGCTCTTACATGGCCAGGTATAGTCCAATTTTCAATTCTTTGTCTAGCAGATAGACGAAATCTAGAGTTTAGTAATTTGAATTTGTTGCTTGGATATAGTAAATAGTAAATTGTTTACGCCGACGAATATGTAGTATAAAAATACCGTAAGACAGAAAACATACAAATACAAATATACAACATACAACGTAAGCATCAATAAAATTGAAATAAAAAAAATTAGTCATAAAGTTAATAAAAAGATGTACAAATTAGTCGAGGCAAAACATAAAATAAATAAACGTAGATTCAAAACATATAACGGAAATGTAAACTGTGTTCATTAGATACTTGATAATATTTACATGTCTCTTAGTCGGTGATAGCAAATTGCAAGACAGAAATTTACACTATATCTCGTGTATAATGAATCTAAAATTAGCTAACAGTGGTCGTACGCTAGTAAATACTTGCCTTTTTATTGAAGCGGGTTAATGGCGTGCCGTATCTGACATGTTTCCGGGCGGATGGCGCCAGCGTCCCGTTTCGTCACACGTGAAAGAGCCACGGTTTTCTGACGGCTCTGTCTAAATCGAATTTTCTTTGAAAATCCTTTGCATATAGACTTATCGAAATAATGTATCTAAAATTAGCTAACAAGGTGGTCGCACCGCAGTAAATACTTTGCCTTTTTATTAAAGCGGGTTAATGGCGTGCCGTACCTGACACGTTTCCGGGCGGGTGGCGCCAGCGCCCCGCGTTGTCACACGCCACAGCACCACGGTTTTCTGACGGCTAGGTCTAAAGCGAGTTTTCTTTTAAAATCTCTTACATATAATTTAATAGGAATAGTATGAAATCAATACATTATTAAAGAGATTTGTCTGTATATCTTAGGTTAATTTTTTTTGGGAGTCCTGTATATGTACTGACTATTATTATATATGTACATTTAGCGCCTTATACATAAATGTACATTCACATACATACTCTACATATACTGCGCTATTGCACATATAATTGGTTTGAATGCCGAATGTTGATTGGGACTTTTTAGTTACTGGCAACTTATTCTGTATTGGACGATTTACAAACAGTTTTTTTCAAACATATCCCAAAATCAAGTATTTTTTAAAATCAGATGATGGTAATTATAAGTTATGTACAACAATTTTCAATCGAGTCTATTTCAGATATGTAGACACATATATACAATTTCGCATATGTAATTGCAACTGAATTATTTGTTATTGTGTAATTGCTTAAATAATTTAATTTATTCTATTATTGTAACAAGGATGTCAAATGAGGATCATTTCTGCATAAAGGAATAATTGTGTCGTATTCGGTCCTAAGCTATATAAATAAAAACGAATGTCCTTACGGAAGCCGCTTATGGAGCAATAAATACACATATATCTACATATGTATAGCATTAAAATAACTAAGGTAACATATAATTTTGTGTAGAAGGTACTCATATCCAGTTAAAATGACGTCATAAAACGTGGGCTATAGAAAAGAAAGGCAATTCCGAAGATGGCCTTAAGCCGACGTTCGACGATCGTTAGGTATATCTTTACGGCATGTGTTTACACGAATACATAAAACATCGCGTACGCGACTAAATACGTCCTGAAATAATCATCTATTAACATTACGTGTGTATTTATGAGTACACGATGAGACTACACCGAACGACCCGGCAACACTGTTTCTCTCTAAATTGTTTTGACCTGCAATTGCTGGCGATCTATAAATTAGCGCAACGTGGTTGGCACGTACAACTTTATCTAGCTGAATATTCCCATTATTGTAACTTATTAGTTGCAATTATAAAAAGCAACTTCTCTAATTCTACCAATGACCTGAGACTAGTAATAGACGAAATGCTAGACGAGGTTATTCAGAGTAGCCCCATGAATTAGACCTTCATTTTGATATAATGACATACTGACATTTATGACATTCACCAACATCATGTCATCAATGTGACATTGAAATAAATATTTTATTTCAAGCCTCAAAAATTTGTGTATCTCAAAACGCGAAATCCCAAGGGCGCTTTCCCGCGCTTTTGACTTGCAATAAATTATGAATCCTACCCAACACTTCAGATCACTGAAAATAATTCAAACCTTTCATACCCTCCTCATATTGGGAGAAACCGAACATGGGCGCGTAATATAATAATAACGGCACGTCTGAACGTCACCCTGTCATAGGTTGTAACGAATCACTTGATTTTTTGTTCGCGATACCCTTTTTTGCGACTTCCACCGGCGACAAGTATAAAAATAGGTAGGTACGCGTCAGTAAAACACCACCTGGTGACCCTGGTGTATTTGACGAGTCTTTGTCTCTTGTCATTCTATACTGCAGCGAAATTCAAAACATGTAAATCGAATTCCTTCGTGGGTCGAGTGATTGTAAGCGCGACTGCTGATCCAAAGGTCGAACGAAGGTTCGATCCCCGGGTCGGGGACTACTGGATGTTTCTAACTTAAAATTTCTAGTAGATACCTATTTATAGTAGTGGCCCGGAGTCAGGATTTGTGCCGTGTGTGCCGGGATGGCAATAGGCTCGCTCCCTATTCCTTGGTGGGACGTAGAACATAAAAGGTTAGTAATGGTAGAATACCTTACTTCTCTGTCTACCTTTTCGAAGATTAAAGGCCTGATGTTACATTAAGTTTTCTACTATTTTTTGTTTTTTTTGTTATTTTTTGTTTTTTTACGTTTTTTTTACAAACACACTTGAGGTACAAAACACTGAAATAAGTGCAATAAGTATCTACATCAAGCTGAACCAGCACTTCTAATATTCGTGGAATGGCTCATCTGTTCACTTAACTGTTACACTGAACGGCAACACCGTGTGTTCTCATGTCATTGTGTGCACTCGAACATCATACGCTTGAAAGAGCGCATTATACAATACAATAGTGGCACACACAGCTGACTGCCCAATGTACGTCTACCCACCGAACTACCAGCTGAGCAATTTAGGACGCGATAAAATTGAACACCAAATTAACATTTATTCATTTATTTATTTAATTTATTTTCTATTTATTTTTTTCTTTGCTTTTGTTTGTTATTCTGTGTACAAAGTTTAGTGTGCAATAAAGTATATTGTACTGTATTGTATTGTATTTAAATATGGTGTCGCTAACGATTTTAATTACTTGATAATGCAAATTGGGCTCTCCTATAAACGTTGACGGGTCCTTACGGAACAATGGTTGTCGCCACATGGTTTTCCACATAATTATTTGACGAAATTACCATTTTTAACCACTTGATCTTACTCAGACGGGCGTGTTGAAAATAGAAGAATAACCTTTTCTCTTAAGTTTAATTATTATGAAGTGTTAGTAGTACCCGCGTGAGTGACCGCGGGTTAATAAAAACATAAGTTAAATAATCGTTCACACGGTCGACCCGCGAACGAATATTCGCTTGCTCGGAATTGTTGATAGCACTGAGTTAAAACGCCTCTTAAATGCTTGCCGAAGTAGTAACTAAACGAACCCCTGTCTGTTTGGTACCTCATATATCTCTGTCAGGCATTTTAACTGATCATTTGAGTTATTTGTTTTGCCGTCTACATTTTTTTCCGACCGTAACTCGTGCGTAAATAAATAATAGGTAAAGTCGTTATTTTCAAATTAAGTTTATTTAATACTATGTTTTTCACCATTTTCATCAATGGAATTGTGTTTTGGGAACTCCTTTTGAACAGTGACAATAAATAGTAGATCGCAATACTTTTATATTCATCACTTTCTAAAAAATCTACAACATTATAGTAAGTACAACATTATAGTAAGTGTTAAAAAAATTAAAAGCCAATTAAAAAAAATGTAGTCTACGGTGATTTGTGTGTCTTGTATAATAAGGATGAAGTGTGGCCAGCCATGAAGTGATAACATTTTAAAACTGGTGCTGAATAAAAGATTCTGAAAAATGCAAAGAAGTCAAAACTGACTTTATTATAAACTACCTACTTTGTACGCTGCAAACCACAGAATATACATTTAGAAGATTGTTAAACTATACCGCTGATCGCTTCTTGCTTTGATTGCGATGTAAATTACTCTAAACTCCCAGCAAAAGTATAGAAATATGCTGAAATAAATATTCATGCATAAAAAATATACAAAAGGAACAGAACTTGAAAATAACAACGCGTGATTAAGTGCCGATAACTCGCAAAAACCCTTTATGAAAAAGTTTTCATGTCAATATAATAAACGAACGCCTTAATTTTGAAATAGAAGTATTTATTATTTATTTATTTATATAGAATTTACAACAATATAAAGTTCGAGCCAGTGTATTTAGAGATCAGCTATTTACGATTACAACCGTGCAAACGTTTCACAGATTGATTTTGGCTTCGAGTGACTGTGACTTAATTTAAGTTTGTATCAGTTAAAATATATCTTCTATGCGACAATTAGCAGATAAGTATCACTGGAATACTTCAATTCTTTTTAATTTCCACTTACCTAATCTAAATAAATTTAAATTACGTACAAAACAATAACCGTTCCGTTCCACCCCTTTTGTCATTCCACTGTTGGAACACGAGTCTCCTCTCATAATGAGAGGGTCAAATATTCTTAAAACAATGACGAGCCTTTTAAAACGTAATAAAAAGCATACGGGGACCATAAATATATGAAGTACTCAAATATTACGTTTGCCTTTAGAGGTACATTTGTACTTAGTATGTTGTATGCATAACCTAACACACGTGCTAGATCGGCGCGTTCACGGCCCGTCGCGCGCTCGTTAACCCGTCGGACGCGTTATTGCATTCACAGCAGCGACACGGCCTTGTCCCCGGGGCGAATGTAATTGGTAACACAGGCCCCGCTTATATCTCAACATATTTAAATACACATTTTTATTTATGTACTAGAGTTATTCAACAAAGAACAATGAGTTTATAACCGAATTATGATGTATTACGTAATATGACTAATCTTGTTTACGAATTTGCGAACTCGTAAATATTTGATTGAGCGTAGTTAGAATCGGAAAGCCATTGGTGCCAAATATAGTATAGTAAAACTGCTTGTAAACAAAACTCGCACGGCATCCGTTTATAATTCTCCCATTTAAACTTGCGGAAGGGTTAATATATTCACCGCACTGTGCCAAATCCTAATGGAGTTTCGGCGGAACTGCCCCCAGTGTTCAGTCCGTCGTAGCTCCGTGACGATTAGCCGCAATTTCGGTTATGACAGTATTCCACCACATAATGGAACATAAAGTTAAACGTGTTACATTCTCAAAGTTGATTTACGTGTGAAATTATGAATAACACTCAACATAGCTGTAGCACAGAGATCTAAGCTAACTTAGCGTCATTTTAGGATGGCCACCATCTTCAAGTCCACAATAAAGTCGATGTCATTAATATCAATCAATCATCATCAATAAAAATTGACGATACTGCTCTGATACTCCACTAAATTATTTATTCCTTACAATTCTACCATTATATTTTAGTATTACTTGTTTTATCGATGAAACAAAACACGTGAGGCAACATTCACATCCAATATTCTCCATAATATTATCTAGTTCCGTGAGAAGATAATTTCAACCCGTAATTGGCCCGCGAGGTTAACATTTTTTTTAAGACTGATCTTCTAAGCATTATGTAATTACCTGGGTTAACAGTAGAAAAATAAATAGGCTCATAATAACATGAATGAAATTTAGAATAAAGCGTGTAAAAAATAAAATGACAAATAAATGTGATCAAAGATATAAGCGACAAGGGTTATATAAAGCTTAGATAATAAATTAATATTGTACATTACATCACATCTCTGTATGATTTATTATGAAAGTACTACTTAGGTATATCTCTCGGTAGTAGATATGTATATCTAACACATTTGCTGCAAGGAACAAAACGAACGCTTCACACAGCGCGAGTTTGTTTGCATGAAATTCCCAGATTTGTTTATTGCGAAAGTTGGCTGCCGCGATTAGTTTCCGACTAAGTACCTAATAATACAGTTTGCACGTTATAAAACGTTAAGTTGGACGGCGGCTGGTGGTGCCGGCTTAAGCACTTTGTTTTACTTCGTAACACACATAAATATTAATTTCAACTATAGAATTGCTATTCACATTTTCTGTTTTATTTGCACTGCGATTTTGCTGCGCAATATATCAAACGCAATTTCGAGAACTCGTAACATTTTCATGCCATCTGTGCTGACATACCCGCACTTACAGTAAATATTGTATTATACGTACGATAGTAATATAAAATGTCATACTTTAAAATATTCTAAAAATGGGTGAGTAACAAAAATCGCTTCGTTTGGGAACAAGACATGCCTTTGTACTCGTAGTTAAACGAAGGTACGTTTAGTTATAATTTTTGAAGTTGGCTAAAAACTAGCAAAACGCTGTAATAAGCCCTTAGGTCACAAATAAAGCGAAAAACATTAGACCACAATAGTATAAAAAGCTACTAAAATAATTTTCTCACTGTCTCACTATAGAATACCTTTTGGAAACACGAGGACGTTGAAATTAAACCATTTGACAGAGATATAGATATGGTGTGTAGGTAAACATATTATGTGCATATTTGATACCTATAATCCGAGTTGAAGTCTTATCAATAATTATATCTTTATGATTGTAGTTAAATAATTAGGTATATGTATTTTAATAGTTATATTAATTCATTTTGCAAGTAACATAGATACCTAATATTGTTTGATAACATTGTGGCCCGTAGAAGACGTTATAAAAATATTTATTCTGAAGACGTGTGCTACACGTAACGTTTGCTAGGGAGTTTATCCATTCGCTGCACACACAACGTCACATGCAACAAGTGCATTACCCAAGTGCGGAACATGAGAATGAACTTGAACAACTTCTGAGAAAACAATTATTTTCTTTAAATTCCAGGAAATATGATAAAAATCTTATACGGCTGTGTAACAAAACATATATTTGGTGTTCAGGTGTTCGGTCCTGTTCAGAAAAGCTCTTTGCGTCGTGACAGATGAAAGAAAGTAAAGCAATATACAGCTAATTTTCACGTTATAATCATTTTCCTGGAAAATCTTCGGGTGGGTGAAGCAGCCATTTTCTGTGTATGTTTGCAAATAAACATCTTTATTAGAAAAACAAGTTCAGTGGACTGGAATGTGTTCACCTTGAGTTTTTAAATCGTAGCCGTTTAAAGGACAGAAATGGAAAATATACACTGCGTTGAAAGACTTAAAATTATACTTGTAAAGTAAACAAAGTAAAATTAGTAGCTAATCAAAAATCGGTCCATAAAATGTAAGGTGGTTAAGACCAGGGTGTATAAGTCGTTAGTCCTTGTAAGAATGGACTGACTGTCTGGTGTTGATTTTCCAAATGTAGGCCTGGTTTTTCAGAAATCACTGGTACAGAACAGACTCGTAGTTTATGACTGTTTCTCGTCTTGGTTTCTACCAATCATCTGAGAGGGATACCTGTAACGCAGGTCTTGAGCCAAGTACAGGGTACTAGTGACTTTTACATATGACTGTGTTTATATCAATAGAATATTTTTGTAATTCGATTGTAAAAATAGTTACCGTTAATAAAACAAGCTAAATATAAGGACCACGCGGTACAGAACGAAACGTGTCCATTACACTAGCATTTTTAAAGTTCAAAGACTTTTTCCCTAAACTAAACCAAGATTCATCTGCGAGCAAGTTATCAATTGTAAGAGATATGAAGTATAGTGCAATGTTTCTATATAAGTATAGTTGGTATAAAACATGTTGATACATTCGCACCAACATTTATGTTGTGTAACAAGAACCTGCTCAACTACGTGAGAAGAGTAGAATGGGGGAAATTAAGCAACAATAGAGATAGATATATGTATATGTATCTCATCTTGCGTTCTTAAGAAACAGTATATAACAAAAATAACAAACATTGTTCAGGAGTATGGGATAAACAAAGAAGTTATAACAGAATAATAAAAACTTCGTTTAAGATAATTCCATAATACATATAACTGCGTAGTGGAAAATTGGTCTTAGTTAATACCAATTATTATTTATCAATTTATACTTTAAAAAAAATAAAACAAATTAAAAAAAAAAATAAAAATAAAAAAAAAAATTCTGAGGTGTGTGAAGTCTGCCAACCCGCACTTGGCCAGCGTGGCAGACTATGGCCTTGACCCTC
>DWEE01000329.1:0-18461 GCA_018245755.1 Parelbella macleannani | reverse complement strand
GGTAGGTACTTTTAATAAATTCCTATTAAGCGCATCGGCCTTCATTTATTAACCACCGTCATAGGATATCTGACATTCGGTAGGTTTCATCCCGACATTTTGTATCATGTTTCTGAAGATCACTTTACTGATTTTCAGGTAAATACAAACTGTCTTGATTAATTAAATTAAACGATTTTGATTATATTCATGGAGGTAATAGTTTAGATCCCTTTGGCTTCTTTACACGGGAAGACGTTACAAAAAAGCTTCAAAGAAATAAATAGCATTAGTCCAATTTTATTCAAATGAAATTATCATTCATCTTCATTTATTTGTCATACAATCCTACCGTATATTTGAATTATTTACGTTCGAGATCCTTTAATCGTTCACAAAAATTCTGTCGCTAATTTCCTTATACTTTAATTTCTTTCCTTGCCACTCTTTTCCTTACAGAGACGAGGGTAAGAATTAACAATTTTCATCCGAATTAATTAAAATTAATTATCTTAAAAGCAAGTTGACCTTAATTACTTAAGAGTCATAATGAGTTGAATTTTGACCACAATATAATAGTAAACTTTGTACGTGTCTTTCCGATTTACAATTAATTACGATTGAAAAATATATTGTTATCAATATTTTATATTTTTAAAGTCTATTTTTAAAAGCAAAAACGACAAAGACGGGAAAATATGTAGAATAATCATTTTGGTATTTGTAATTATCTTGCACGTTTTTATGTAAAAAAGATCCGATCTCATTTGTCTTAAATTAATTCAAAGGATTACCTTAACCTTACATTAAACATACGAATCCTCTTGCGTACGAAGTAATTCGTTCGAAAAAATCCAGCGGTAATCCAAACAAACGGCCAACTGAGTGATATTAATGGGCCCGCCTCGAAATTTTCTGGTTTATCTAAGTGATCTTTTCTATTTGGTACGTCTACAGATATGTGAACTGCAACAAGTCAATATACATATTATTAAATTAAAAGTATCGGTAGCGACGAGAGAATAACTCATTTAAGTTTTAATACTGCCCAAAGAACTGTCTATGAAAATAGTCCTATAGTTCTTTCAAAATTTCTCCTCTTGACCTGGACCGTACGATATTCGCCAGCGTTAATTTTATGAACAATCTTAATAAATATATCGTTACAAGAAAAAAAATACATCATCATCATCAGCCTATTTCCGTCCACTGTTCTCCAATAGCACGCCGCTAAATATTAAAATACATTTAATTAATAACTTAGTACCAGGTAGGGAACACATTCTATTGTTAGACATCGGGCAAAATCTATTCACAGAACGAGCACATGAGCTGACGAGAAGACCTGTCCTTTTCCACGACTATTCACAAAAAAATCGACAAACGTAGAAACATTGCAAACAGAAATATCCCGGTAATTATATCTCATTTACTTACAGATAGAAACGACGTTTTTCCTCTCACGAACACGCCACTGAAGATGTATCTCGTATATTTCTTTGCATTTATCATCTGAGACGCTTTGTGAGGGTTTTTCTTAACACACGATGTGAAAAATGATATATGGGAGTACAATAAAAGTGTTTTATGACTCAAATTATCTGCACATGCTCTGGAAGACAATAGAATGCGTTTAGAGCAAGGTCTATTTGTCTTACTAAAGTCAAGGATAAAGATGTTAGTTTAGTCGTCCTTGTGAGTTTCACGTGACTATTTTAGTTTCAATATTTACAATTTTGTTGGGTTTACTACGACATATACACAACATTAAGAAAAAAGGTTACTCTGCAAAACAACTTAGTAAGTACGTTGATTATTTTTCTAGTTGCGGAGAACCGTACGACTTTTTGGATGGAACAATTAAGAACTATAGGTATAACGCATTATTATTTTACACAGTTTCAGATGACAGTTAATTATATTAGTTTCGTGTCCAGACTGGCAAATTGTGCAAAAAATATCCGACCACTTCTAAAAAAACAAAACACGGATCTCCACATCTAGAGAATATAAGTAGAGGTACCTACGTTTTGTTTCTGAAATCCAATTTTCTCCCTAAATCTGGGAGACAATTTTATTTTCTCATACTGTTTCCTTTGTTATTGTTTTCTTTTCTAATTTAACTCTAGCAGCATCTTCAACGAAGGTATTGCTTTAGTTCATTGAATGGTGTATATATAATATAAGAATATTTGTCTGTAAGCCTTTGCGGCATATCGCGTTAAATGAAAAATATTTTTTATTCGCTATTGTGGTGTCACTTTTAGAAGTATCGATGGCTTACATAAATGTGGGACGTAGATAACTATTTTTTGATGAAATATTTCAAACTAGTCGCGGGGCATTTGTAGATACAAATTCTTTTTGTCAAAATATTTTGACATATTTTAGAATGAAATCCCTTTCAACGTAATACAATGTAATAATGGAGGAGATATCGCAGCTTAGAGGATATAAATGGATAGATGATATAATACAATATACAGGGTTGTTTTAAGTTTACAGTTGCAGTACAGATTAAAAAGTAAATGTAATTTAAAGGTAACTTGCGTAGACCCTATCTAAGATCGAATGCCCGCAAAATTCATTACCTTCTTTATGGCCTTTTTGGTTATGGCCTTTTTTGTATGTTGTAACTCCCAAAAGTAGGTTAAGGTATTAATTTCATGGTTTTTTTATTTCAAAATTTTCACTTACAAATGTATAAAATCAATATTTTAAACAATACTAATATCTAGACATGCTTTTAAAATTGTATTTTCAGTTCTGAAATAGAACATCTTCAACGAAATCACGATTAAAGAGAACATTTTTCTATCCTGCCCATTGCTTTACAGAAATATTGCAATCACTGCAAACATGAGAGGGAATTTCATGTCGATCGAGAAAAATCAAGTCTGCGAGCGGTTTGCAACCTCCGATCAAAGATATCGTTTTTAACTTGTGTGCGCTTTAAAATTGTACTCTAGCGACTTGATTCCTTTATTGATGTTCCAGCAAAGACGATTCTCATTCAGTGTCTTTGGAATAAGTTTAGTTATTGCCATATCTGTAGGAGCTAAAGTGACTTTGATTTGTGCTCATAATAAAAATTGCTTTACTATCGTCAAGTTAAAGTAACCACGTCAGTTCTATAGATTGTGCCGACTTAGTTATGTTACCAAGTAGGTACTATTATTATCAATAGCGCTGTTAGAGAATATTCTGGAACATTCATTTACTATGCTACTAGACTACCTTCAAAATTATTACATGCATTGCCCTTGGTGGACACAATTAATTCAAGAACGATTTTCTATTATTTATTATTCAGAGATATATTTCAGTTACATAGTCGGAAAGAAATATTTTACAGCAATTATTGTTAAACAAAAAATATTGTTACATCAAAAACAACATCGTTTTATGCGCATCTGTTTCATTTGAATTTGAAATCAAACCGCACAGTTCGAAAACGATTTTCCAATTACGTATATTCTCACATTTTGCTTTAGTTAGGGTATGAGAAATAATGACAATTTCATCGGATTTACATAAATATATGTATATTTTGAAATATTAACCTTTATCGTTGCTGTATAAAATTCGGTAAAACATTATTCAAATCATGCTTTTTGTTGAGTCAGTCAAAAGTGCAGTTAAATTTTGTTATTTTTATTGACCGTACCAGTTTTTGGCAGTGGAGTTATATGAATAAATATTTACATTTATATTTCGAGTATTTTTATGAGGTATATTCGTATATTTTATAAATTTCATTGCACGCGTTCCGTTTTCCAATATAAATGACTCGCTGAACTAGTTTTGCTCTATCCGAATATCAGGCTTTTTAAGGGATTTCGATGTCGAAGCGCCTTGTCATTAAGCCATATTGTCCTTAATTGCTGTTCCTGCACCGTCTATCGCTTACCTATGTATTAAAATCATAGGCTTAATGCGGAGTGTTGTGTAATTGGTTAACGCTAAATTAATCTGTTTATTTATCTGTTTACATTTATTTGGGTGTTATATGTACATTTCCATCATTATTTCAATGTAAGTGAAAATAGCTGATATTAGTACGATTTCTGTGATTCATTTAGTTGGATGAGTTGAAATTATAAGTCGTGGTAATGAATAATGAATTGTCCTTGAACCTGTCCTTCAATATCATTTCATTTAAATTTGCAATCTTGCCCCATCTATCATTGAGAATGATGATATCTATCATGGAAATGTATGTACTTCATATTTTGTCAATCCGCTTGCGGATTTCCTCATGTTTTTAACTGAAATTGCTTTAAAAATGCGTTTAAAATGACTCAAAAAAGTTACGGCGCTTTGTACAAATCAGAAGACATCAAGAATCTTAATTTAACGTTATTATTCCATTATTTCCATACATAAGAAAAATATCAAAATAATCATGTTGACTAAATCCTTAGTACTTGAAAGTAAACTGAAGAATTACAAATAGTATACCTAAAGCAAATTTGAGTTGATAAAGAACATTGTATACTGTTTTCTCACTTTCTTATTATTAGTATCTAATGTTTATGCTTACGTATTCATCATCATTACTACAATGGTATTTATTTATAATATACATACATAGCTATTAAAAGAGTTTTTAGGCAAGGTCGCTGCTTTCAACGTTTTTAACGACTCTGTTAATCAAATACAGAAAATGTTTTAATCACTTCGTCGGATTTTGTTTTTGTACACGTCATGTCATTATCAGCCTACTTCCGTCCACTGCTGGACATAGACCTCTCCAATGGCACGCCACTGAGCTCGATCTTCAGCTCTTCGCATCCAACCACTGCCAGCTACTTTGTGTATATCGTCACTCCACCTAGCTAGAGGGCGTCCTACGCTACGTTTGCCAAGTGGCGATCTCCACTCCAGAACACGTCTGCTTCAGCGGCTATCGGTTTTACGACAAATGTGATAGGGCTGGTCACATCTGTCACACTGCCACTTTAGCTTGCTAATCCTTTGGGCTATGTCGATAACTTTGATTCTCTGACGGATCACCTCATTATACACGTATGCAGGGAAAACTTTATATTAATAAGGAGTCTCTACACAATATTCGTGATAGCAAATTCAAATGAAGACAGCAAAGCGATTGACTTTGATATAGGTACATACAATCTTGAAGCGAAGTTGTCGTCTCAATGTTACGTTCATTTACGATATTGTACCCCGAGACCACGAACACAGCACTAAATTGTCCTGAGAGTGAATTTACTAGTCACTTCCGCTTTGATCGGCCATTCAGAGAACTTATGATTATAGTTATTAGCTCCGATGTTAGATAAATGAGTATTTATTAATAAATATTACTTGATTGATCTTTAGATAAAGGGTAATTTTGTTAATGTAATTTGACTACGGTTGCCTCATACAGGAACAAACGACGGGTTGATGATGAAGAAGGTGAAATATTTTTTTAATATTTGGCACATAGCAACTGTCTCTGGTTTTTTTTTTCGACACTAATCTCCAATAAGAATGAGGAGTTCAAGGCCAATGTCTCCTATGCTGGTCAAGCATAGGCTCGTGGACGTCATACGCTTCAAAGAAAATTTTGTTTGGAAAACTTTTAAGATATGCAGGTTTCCACACGATCTTTTCCTTCACCGTTGCAGCACATGGTATACAGTCTTAAGATTTATGACATCTGCATTTATTTTCTGATTTGTTCGTATTGTTAAATTACTTTTTAAAGGTAACCGCTGTAAAGCGAGGAAGGCATTCGCAAAAGCAAAGAAATGGGCCGGTTTTAATTTATACTTTCCGGGTCACAACTGATACGTGACCGGGGTCAGGTAGGATTTCAGGTTGAGTAAAAACGTCTTTGGGTTACAGAAGGTCAGGAGAGCTGTATGTGTAATTGATATTAGAAAATCCATGCCAGACTTTAGAGAGATTGTTAATCTCATTTCCATTTGTGTTTTAGTTATACCCGTTAGCTATATGGTAAACAATTCACATTTATGTAACTCGCTTGCATTATAACTTTCTACTTTCCACAAATTTCTTTGTTGATTAATGTAGCTTGTATGAATATACTGGAAACAATACTTGTTAATTTTATAGTCAGATTTTATAGCTTTATTCAGCTAAACCTAAATGAGCTTGTTATATAGAACGTCAGTTATAAACATGTTATCGCAAAAGCAGGCTATTGTTAGAGTAGCCCAATTAAAACTTGAGACCGAATAATAGGTAAACGAATCGTAATAGTTTGGTGTAGTGTATCCAAAGATGATAGTTTGGACTATAATGTCCATGCATGAAACAAAATTTCCTTTGTCTGCCGAATGTTTCTTGTTAGCGTAAACTATTAATGGTATTTGAATATCAGTTGCTCGTTCATTTATTATAACTACACATTTATACTGGCTGATTGATCTAATGGCCCTGGCGTAATGATATTATAACGATATAGGTACTAATCAGTGATCAGACAGAAAATCACGAGAAACCCTGTACGCCTTAAGCATCAAAAATATTTCAAAGTATTATTGTTTCATAACCTAATGGTGCAGATTCAGAGATATTTCCTGTCAGATAATTTTGATATGAACAGCAACATCAAAATAGGAACAGGTCGAAAGAAAGGGAAATAAGTTTAAAATATTTGCTTACGGTACGTAGATAATCCTAATATAGCAGTTTAGAATTTTTTGATTATTTATCTATTTAAATTTTATCAGTTAAAACAAAATTAATAAAAGGAAATTCACGCTAATAATGGCGCTTGTAACTGAGATTAGATACGTACAATGGGAACAAAGACTCTGAAGGAACACCTCCCGTTCTATTGTTTGCGCTTAAAACAAAACTTGCCGTGCTCTGACTTCCCAACCTACATATTTTGTTACACGTACGAACTTTTGATTACACTCATTTTAACTATCACCGCGTTTAGAAGCATGACTTGGAAATTTTATATTATAAACGATATGTGGAGTTTTAATTAATCGATCGCGTATATTTCTTATACTATTTCAACAATACGTAAAGTATATGCATTTAATAGCAAAAAAATATAACTAATTATTTATTTGGTTTTACTGGCAATATATAGTAAGCCAAATTCCATTGCAATTCCTAATTGTAAGCAAACTTATGGTACACATTAAAAGTAATAATAGCATTTAAATTTAAGATAACAGCTAGAACATGAACAAAAGCCTGCAAAGGAACGACTACGGTTCCATTGTCGTTGTAGCGCAAAACTTTCTTTTGTCTGCGCCACCCTTTCGATGGTATTTGTTTTAAACTCCTACTTTTCTTGCCGTTTGGAATTTGAGCAACTGTTATCAGTTTAATTTATTGATCTTTTCGGGTTCATTCCACTTTTATTTGGAATATTTGATCGCATCAATGTTTCCAAATATGTCGCGTAATTTATTCTTCATCAAGGAGAATACTTGAAAGACACTTTGTCATGCTTTTTCAGAGCGAATTCGTACACAACTAGTGATTGATCGCTTGTCAGTCGCAAGTTTGGAAGCTGCAAAATGCTTACTATAAAACTTAAAGATTATTGTCTGTATAGTCCAATTATTAAATATATTTTATAGGTCCATCCTTCTACCGACGCCTCCAGATAATTTGCTACAACCAAATATTCCAAGAAGGCTGTTTAGATTATACTTTTAGAAAACTACTCGCCCTCTGTTGGAATTCGGGAGAATATTAAAACTGTTACCGACCAAATAGCATGGAAATTGAATAATCCCGCCCGCACGCTACGGATAGGGTTGAATAACAAAATATATTACATTTTGCCAAAATGAAATTATAGGAGACACGTTACACATTTAGTAAAAGACAGTTTTTTTTTAATAAATGCGAGCTAGAGATAAAAATTTTAAGAAATTTTATGTGTGGTTTTAAAGTGCTACTCAGCAGAATAAACAACACGCAATAAGTATTTACATAGGTACGTATATACAAAGCACCAGTACTTATATTGTATACAAATATTATTGATCAACAAAATTATCAATTTTAGATTTTTCCTATTTTAAATATCACGATCATGGTATACAAAAAAACACATTAAAATGTTAGTACAATTAAATTAATTATTTTTCTTATCATATGATAGGCTAGCGTTTGGCCGCGATCCCGCCTGATGGAAAGTGCGGATGCGTCCTGAGATGGAGCTCAGGCATGCCTATGAAGATCCTATTTCAGTCGCCATTCGACCAACGACACAGTGGACACCTAACCCGTAATTCTAACATCCTCATTTCCTCGTAATTGAAAAAGCATATATAGGCCTATATACTTTGAAATGCGCACAAAGAATACTAGTAAGGCACAATGAATTCATTTTATTCTCCAATCTTCCTGTAAAATTGATAATGGATATCGTCGTTTCACCGGGTGGCTAGGTTTGTTCAACTACCTCCTTTATATTTCTGGGTATCAATCCTATAATTTACACAACTATATAGGACCCTGAAACGAAACCCAATCGTGGGCTAACGAAGGAGTTCATATTAAGCACTTAAAGTGATAAAGAACAAACCTTAAATGTATCAAATATTTTGTGGTTCTCAGTAAATTTTAGCTTTGTTCTTTTATTGGCTTAACCTACTTTATTTTAGGTCAAAATGTTACGAAGGAACTGAAAGCGATAAATAACCTAGATAATGAAAAAAAGAAACTTACAGTCAAATAGAAAAACTTAGTGTAATTAAAATATACGTTTGGTTATTATAAGGAAATTATGACTATAAAATGTGTATATACGTGAACGTAAGAAATAAATAATTTTATTGCTAGGAGACGCAAGCAGGACTGTATCACAACAATAAACTTACGAATAAATTAACTTTCACACGCAATAATCAGTGTGTTTGAGTACATTTTTTAAATAAACATACACGCAATTCGATAAATATTCACGTGATAGATTTTTTTAAATATATTTGGACAAACCCGTAAGGGAGATTGAAGCTTAGCACAATATATCAATTAAAAGAGCACCCACATTTAGCTGTTTCTAAGAGTAGCTTGTACAAACGCTCAGACAAATAGACAAAAAACTTCTGAAAACCATCATCTTGGATTATACAGCATTAATAATGATCTAATAGTATTTCCTCACAAGTATCTTTTATGTACAGACATCCATCCGTTACAGCTTTATTATTAATATAGATGTAGATTGTGCTACATATAATTTATAATAAGGTTTAGTAGTTATGTACGTGTTAAACTGAGTCACGGATTGAAATAAACCATTTATACAGGATTCGACATTTATATCATTGTCAACAGAAAATTTAACACAAACAGGTCCAAAGATAAACATGTATTGAGTCAGTTATTTTATTAAAATGAACATTTTATTTAATAACATTCCTCGCCTTCGATGTGGCATACCTATTGCAACCGAGGAATTTGAGGTAATGCTTCAAAGTCAGACACAGTTTTAAAAAAAGAATCATACAAATATATTTCTTGAAATTGAAAAACGAAATGATTACCTCTGCATATAAATTCATTGCCTATTGCTTCGTAAATGATTGCATAGTTTTCATTTTAAATTCCTGATCAATCAGAAGTAGTATGCTATCTTGTTATTGTCGCCTTTTTCAGTACTTTTAATACCTGTATAAAGGCTGTGAAATTGCAAATTCATTACATTAACAGATGTATGTATTTCATACAATGAATTCCTTGAGCCAACACGTTGTTCCATTATTCAGAAATAGCTCTCCAGATTTGTTCAACATAGGCACAGCGATAATTAAATTCCCGTACATGAACACAATTTCAATTCTCTCTGAATAACGTTCCTTCTACGTGAAAGCTAAAAGCTATGAGAACCATTGTACGAAATATTCTCACTAGTTGAATGACATTTTGTATGCCCTCTGACAGCGCGTACATACATTATGTAAGTGGAATGAAATGATTGAAAACTGTTGCAGCTACATTGTTTTCCGAGTTAAATGTGGAATTTGTTACACGACATTTTGTGTAACATCACGCCTGTAATTCCTGGGGAGGCAGCCAAAGAGGTGTAGTGTATTCCCTCGTTTCACCAGGAACGTTACACGTACTATAATCGAATAATTGGTGACATTCATGAAAAAAAGTTAACAAAAAAAGATAGTCTATTTTTTCTAATTCTGTCGCCGATTGCAGATGTTCTGATTTCAATTTTCTGGCACACCTGTAAGCGTATGTTATTAAGGTCAAATATTACTTCTTTTAATAAGAAAAATTCTTGTGCGGGAATTTATGTGCCTGATACTTCGACATAAAGCAGATGCTCTGTTCTTGCGAACGAAGATTTCACGACGAGAGAGGAGGTTGCGGCCAAAAAATAATCAATATAACTAAATAGCTGCAGAATCATAAAACAGATATTTCAAATTTAACAGTCTCATTTTTATTTATGATCAGCGCAGCAGGCAGATGACTGGTAGTAACGGCTTCAAAGAAATAAAAAAAAATCCCAAATGTATTATATTAGTAGCATCATTACGAAAGTCCGACATCTCTACTATGAAGAGGGTTCAAGAAGCGACAGATGTCTCGCTCGACACTTCCGTGCAACCGCGCTTGACAAGTTTCCAATAAGAAGCCGTGTTCCAGCCACTGATATTGGCAGTAAGTTATAATATTCTATAGGGAACTGTCAGGAATTGGACAATTTTATACAGGCTTAGGCGTCGGCAGAAATTTACAAGTTTTGGGCATAAGCTGGAATGTATATTTACTTCTTATTTCTTTACATTTTGAATAAAAAATATGTTCCAAATGCAATATATATTTTTCCTATTATAACCAACTATAGAGCTACGGTTATTGTTAGTAAAATCGCACATGCTTTTCCTGAAAGGTCAAAGCAATGACAGCGGCGGCCTGACGCTTCGTCAGACGTCACCTGTCATGTTTGGACAGGACTCGGGTATGAAACCGTGCTCCATTAAATTATACCGGCGATAAGTTTCAACGAGAACTGCAAGAACATGGTGAATTTAATTGATGCTTTGAAACTAGTTGGACAAAGTTGCATAGACGTTTGATTAAAATCTGAGAAGTTTTAGCGAGTTTAACTTTTATTGGGGATTATTTAAACTACATTGCATTTTATTTACACTATTTAATTATGAGCTAAATTAATACACGACTGTAAAATCAAATAATAGAAATAAAATTTATTTGTTAAATAAAATTTGTTTATTAGAAGCGTAGAATCGCTACATTGATTTTAAAAAAAGTTATCCTTGTTTCACATAAAGTAGGTCCAAGTAGCGTCAGATCCCTGGCTCGACACTTCCGGTACTCTGCGCTCGACAAGTTTCCAATAAGAACGCGAATTCCTTCGACTGATACCGATAACATTAATTAAAGACAGTTAGAAGTTTGCCCGACTTTATCTGTTTTAGACAGTTCGATTTGAAATTTTAACTCATTTCGCTGTACTAAAATCTGTAGAATAACACATATATTTTGTATTTTTACAAAGAGAGAATATTTTGACTATTAAATGAACACTAATCCTCACTCTTATATTACACTGGCTATTTACAAAGCGTTATTACCACAAATCGGACACGTCATTTTCCTTTGCAAGCATTCCGTGCGAAGTTTCATGAATTTGTTATAAGCGGTCAGCATTCCGCTGCTCAAAGCAAACATCTGGGTCAGTGCTGGAAGATGGAATACCGGCAGATGTGGTTTGCAGAATGCCAGATATGCCTGCGAATTGTTACGGTCAACTTGGCTTGGAGTGAAAATGAGAAAAATAATGTTAGCGAACATTCTTGCATGTGTAAATATACGTTTACATGTGAAGGACTCTAGTAATTTTAAATCGCCGGTATTTTATATATTTTTCTTATAAATGTTCATTTCCAAACGATTTTATGACAATTATTATAATGCAGTTTTCATTACATGCATTATTTTTAAAGTTCATAGCGATTTAAACAACGTTAATTTGTCTTGGTATATTGGTTGCATCGGAAACTCTTAACCTGTTTTATTTTTGCTAATTCTTTCACGTGTTAGTATGCTACGCAATGCTTTAGTTGATTAAATCGCGACCGGCGCTGCAAAGTCGAACTAGTTTCTTCAAAAAAAAAGTTTCATTTAAATTTTGCACATTACATTTTGTACCGCGTGCAACGGGTCTATAAATACTTTGGTCTAGATTTGAAAAACGTTTAAACGTGCAATTTCCTTCGTGCAAGTCGAGTTTAAAAGAAAATTAAAACAGCAACTTATAGAAGCAGTTTTCAAAACAATTATATTTCAAATATAATTTTCTAGATGTTTAGAGTTATTTATACATAGCTACAGTAACTTGTAAAGTCTGATTGTTGAAACTTTTTAATCACTAAACGTTTCAAATGACCTTAGTACAAAGAATATTATTATAGCGAGGACAAAAAAGGCTTATCTAAACATAGACGTCTTAAAGCCAAATATCAAGAAATGTTGCTTGTAGAACTAAGGTAGACAATTTCGTACATCAGTGTGTCTAGCACTTACTGAAGATAGAAATAGGTATTGCTTTGTAGAAAATTTGATACCAGCGAACTTCTACCCAGCTATTAACTTTACGGATAGTTTATTAGACGTTGGAGCTTTGAGTATCTGTATGTATGTAATAATCCGCGTGAAATTGGAGGGAAATTTAATAGATAGATACGGGTAGCATTGTTTTTAAAGTTACATTATAAATGAAGCAATTTTATTTTAAAGTAAATGTAAACCATTTTTATGGAATAGTAGATTTATTCCTTTTATGCTAAAGCCGCGACCCGCATAAATTAAGAAAATTTCCTAATATACCTATATTTGTGACAAAAATTTTCTAAGTAACGTGCCTCATTCTTTTCCTTCTTCTCCACATTCTCATACGAATGTGTTCATCGTGTTACATTATACGTAGTAATTTTTTTACCGCATATAGTAACATTATACTTGCTGCTATTTTTATGGGTTTTATCTGTATATTAATACATGAAGCAAAAATTTTGCACCCTTTTATACGAAAATTTCGCGGACGGAGGAATATGAAATTTGGCACTCATAGTTTATTTAGAGAAGGATACTAATATTAAAAAAAAATATGAATAAAATCACATTAAATTTGTCACAAAAACGCAACGCACACTACTGCACCCCACATAGATTAAGATTGTTTGACTTTAATATTTAATGTACCTATGTGTAATATGTACTACAAATACCTTAAATGGGATTAAATAAACCATTTATTATTTACGTTCCCAAAGTCAATGTCAGACACGAGACGTCAATCAAACGTCAATAATATACCTAATTGTTGTCAATAAGTAGCACAGAGGAAAGATTTACACAGCGTAGTCTTTGACAAACGGGCGGGCAAACTCATTTTTTGATGACTTGATCGCTACTACGCCACCAGTTTTAATAAAAATACTGTCTATAGCCTTGGATTTGAGAAGAATCAATAAAATGTAGTTAAACCAAGACAGAAAATACAGCTAGAAGAAATTTATAACTTATTTTTAATGACGTCATATTGGGATGTTCATGTAGTCTACGTGATATTGTTGATATACGTAACAAATCTTACCTCGAGTCTCCTATGAATTACGCCTCTATAAGATAAAATTTAACAAAATTACATAGGGGTGCAAAATTAAAGCAGCTTTAAAACATATCGCTGAATACTGTACTGTGCATACACGTAACACCTTTCCCAACCGCAAAGTTGGCATTCCTAAAACATTTCGCTGAAAACCAAAGGATTTTTCGTTAAAATTGGAGGGCACTCGGTTACTGCTAGAATTTAACACGTAAGTTCTATTAAAACTCATTTAGCAAATTGGATGCTAATTTAAGTAGCGCTTTAACCGCTTAAATTTCGCAACACGTAAGAAAAATTAAGGTTGGGGGTCTTTTTATTTATTTAAGTTTTTTGAGTATACGTTCTGCTTGTTTCTTGAGTCGGTCAAACAAAACGGTTGTTAATTAGAGCAGGTAAAAGCATCGTGATAAACAGAAAATCAAATGTAAATATGTAGTTCATGACGTAGTGGTTTACATTTCAGCCACCCACAGTGGGTCTAAGGTTGAAATCCTTGTTCGTAACTTTGATTTTACAAAGTTAAGTACCCTATTAAGTTATTACATGTAATATTGGTAAATGAAAGCGTACCAAGGTGATTAATTTATTTCAGAATCGTGTTATTAGAATTAGAATATTTTCTAAAGCCTTTTACCCGACCATTTTGTTTTTTTACCGCTGGATTCCGTTTTCTTCTCAGAAATAGATTTAATGTCATAGTCTAGCACGCTGCCAAGTGAGGGTTGGTTAACGCGCTTGAAGTCTGCTAATCAGAGTATGACCAACGCAATAGACTGTGACCCTTACACTTCTAAATCAGAAAGGAAACCCGTGTTCGACATTGTCACTAGAAAAGGCTTGATGATGAAATAAGAAATAAGATGTGACATTGTAATAGACGAGTACCAAAAGTGGGTCGCAAAAAGGGTTGCAGTTATACCTTATGAGACTATATTTTTATTTCACGAAGTGTACTATTTCATAGATGAACATTATTATACTATGGCTTAAAAAATCAAAAGATGTAATCAATTCTTTTTGATGATTCATTTCGTCTCCTTAAAATGATAGTAATAGTAGATAACAACCTTAACATTTTTATCAGTAACTGAGCTAAAGTGACTGTTTTTTATATAGAAAAATAAAATATAGGTACAAGTAAATGGAAATGTTATCATAGTTCTATTAAAATATAAGCACCCAACATTGTTGATTACATGTATTGATACTTATATTTTTTACATACAGTTTCAGTTATTTAAGCGAGATAGTAAAAGCTATAGCATGATATTTTCAATATTGCTAACACTACTCGAACCTTTGGACACAATGACTCAAGAATTCCCAGCCGTCCGATCATACTACAGTTGATAAGGGTAAATAAATATGGACGTTATTTGACGTTCCACCTCTTATTCAGTGCAATAAACTAAATAAGATCGAGGGCACTGGCGATGTATTCAAACGTGACACTGACGTGTATTCACGGTAGACATGTTAATACAATTTCTTATTGTTACACCTTCACGTCTGTTCCTCTACAGGATAGGCAGAGAGCATCGAGTGACAAATATCTCCATTCTTACACGCCTGCCTTTGTTCACTCTCTTCATATATGCACGTCGATTTCAGAGACTTCCGGCTTTTCCATTAACCAGAATCTGTCCTATTTGGTCAAGATAAAACAGCTTAATATACATACGTTACGACTGGATTCTTATTTGGCTTTAAAAATCCTTAAATAGCAATATGCAATGAGCAATAGGTTTTAACGTATATTTCTATTTGAGAGCTGAGTAACTCTATAGGTACACTTGTCTCGTAACGAGAAAAAACGGTTAAACATGTACAGTGAAAAAGGCTTATAACGATTTTTTTATGTAAGGATTTTATCGAGACCACGAATAAAGTTAAGTAGGCCTCGCAACACTTCTGAAGGCGTGCTAACGCCCCAGTTCGGAACGTTTCATTCAAAATTACTTGTCTCCTTCAACCACCTCAATACAAGAAGATAGCAAGCATGAAAAGGTGTCATTGAGACAGGTCCAAGCAAGATTGATGACAGTTCCGCACAGAAATACTCCATTTAGTTTACTTCTAAGCCCGGGGGAATAAAAAGTTTCGTACTTGGAGAGTCGGGATTAACGGGAAATTTCCCGCTGAATATCCATTTGCATTCAGAAAAAAGTCGTTTTTGTCAATAATTACCCAGAAGGAACTTAATGAAATGAAACAGATTATTGGCTTGGTCTGAAGACTACCAACACTGAAAGAGTTATACTTAAGCTTTCTTAGAAAACAGCGCCATAACCAGTTTTAATATTGTGCATTACTCCAATTTCCATAAAAAAGACTTAAATAATTTGTATTTAAAATTAATTGTCGCTTGGAAATTTTCTCCGACGCTCAATGTTCGTAACTGGCGGGGTCGTTTATGAAGCGTAATTGTAACCTTTTGATACAATATGCGAAACCAAGACCGTGTAGTGTATAAACAGAATTAAATTAAACGCAAACATGATCTGAAATTACTCACGTTTACACTGTTCTAATAAACTACGATGAGAACGTAGCTAACATAAATAAATTCTGGTTGATTAGTTACGTAGATTGATTAGTTGGTAATTTGTTATATATTATAGGAGTAAAATGTCTCCCGTAAACTGAGTATTTGTCTGAAAATTATATAACTAGCTGATAAACATTTGAACATTTTATTATAATTACTGTTTTTGTACTAATTTTTCAAGTCATTCCACCTTGCATACTTTAAAATTTAATCAAGTTTTACCAAAAGTAATGTAATACCTATGTATTTCTTTATTAGAATTACTGTTGAATTTTCTTTGTTTTTACTAAAGCAATGGCTCCTATATCTTTATTATTTGTGTCGATGCCAATAATCACAGCTCTTATAAATATTTTTCGATTTAAGTCACCATAATTACTAATACTGGTTGTACTACTACGATTTTAGATTCGCTAATAATAAATTCAATATTGTTCCAGGTTTGGGATACAGCGCCCTTGGAATAGGAATCTGTTTTATCACCGTGATCAAGCTAACCGATTGCGACCTTGTTACCGATCACCCAAGGAACATATATCAGAAGGACAGTCCGAACTTCGGGAAGATTGTCCCTGAACCCGAACTCCTGCCAGTTTTACACGGAAACGATACGAGATGTCGCATATCGGAATATCAGTGTATGAACAAGAAATGTGTACCCATAAACCGGTTTTGCGACGGCACTAACGACTGCGGGGATTCTTCGGATGAGCCGAGACATTGCACGCGTAAGTATTTCTTTGAACCTACATGTATGTTATTGTAATAAGGACAGAAGATATTTTTTATTATTTCTTCTTACTATGAGAGTACTAAATACTCGTACAACAGAGGAGTTACTAGACACAATTGAAACTCACTTTGTCGTGAAGGTGAATGTAATAATTAAGATTCAAAATTAATTGGCTGATATCGTATGTAATATTGTCATTGTTCCCAATAATGATTCTTTGATTCCTGTAAATAGTATTCGTAATATTATTCCCAAAATTACTGAATATTCTGCTAAGTATAGATCCTTGAGGGAACCAATACAACGAAGATATAAAACTAAGTTGTCAAAGTGATTGGTGACTGAGACTTTATCTGTATAAACGAATGCTTCCGTTTAAAAATTATTCGTAATAACGAATGCATTTGGTAATATAACATCTTATATAATAATCTTGTAATATAATTATTCTATTAACTGTTCAACATTAAAAAAACGGTTAAACTCTTTTGAATTTTTGTTGCACGTCGTGCATCAGCTGGCGAGACACGTTGAGTATTTCAGTGAGTTTTGATGTACGGGTGGATGAGTTGAAAAACGATTGAATCGAATATAAAATGTATTTTGCAATACTCCATTAAATACGAGTTAAAAAAATGCATTATTTAAATATTTGAAATTTATATAAAACAATATTTATGAGGGTATTTGAATATTTCTTTTTTAACATCCGTTTGTTTATGTTGTGTGTTTTTGTAGTATTATAATTGAAAGTAAGAAGTGGCTGAAAACAGCCTAAATGTATGTAGAGAGTAATTACTGTAGAAGAACGACATCAGGTCTTTAAGGATAGTAATACTTGGTTCTCGGTGCTCTCTGCCTTCTCCATAAAAACTTGGCGTGACGAAACGATAATAATAAATATTATTAATAGCTTCCTGTTAAAGTGTTGTAGGAACACTAAATAATACTAGTTTCTTTCAGAACAGCGTAAAATATTCTTATAAGACTAGCAACGCGTTAACTACTCCTCTGAAGCTGCGAATGACGCCACTTATCTTGTGGCCGGCCGTTCATTTCTGTGCAGTCAATTTTGTAATAGAAAAAATTTGATTTCGTTAATTTGCACTAACGTTTTAGTATTAATGACGTTTGGTCACGTCTCTCACAATTTTTTAATTACTAATTTGTTCGGCTAATAAATGTTTTAAATGTGTATACGTTGAGTTTGCCTGGAAAATCCTAAATTACTAACAATGTTGAAGGCAATAAATTATAAAATAGTTTTCTATTTGAATAGAATCGTTCAGCCAGTTATAAAAAGTTAAACAATATATTGTTATCAGAGTAAAACTGCTTTTACAGGACCCTTCGGATTCCCTTACCATTTATCCACTTTAGATAGAGCCCCAATACCAATTGTATAAGCCTTCACGTTCTCAGCCGCAGTCGCCAGAAGGATAATAATAAAACTCGAAACACTTCGGGGGCAGGGCGGCGAAATTATACGGCCACAGTTTATTAAGTTTTATAGATTCTTTATTGAGATCCGAAGTGATTCGCGCCATGAATTTATGTATCATGTTTGCTTTATATATTTTCAATTTATATCAAAT
>DWEE01000328.1:0-18471 GCA_018245755.1 Parelbella macleannani | reverse complement strand
GCACAAAGCCGAAGTACAATGACTAAAACATGACTTTCATTGAGTGTATGTATATACCTTATAAAAGAATTTGAATCAACTAATGGTTTCTTGGAAATACTGTTGCAAATGTATATTGTAGGTATTCATAAAATGTATCAAAACTGCTTTAAGACCTGTATTGTGTTATCATCCTGAAATCCTATACGAACGTATTAAATTCTATTTTAAAACTGACGACTTCCTTGTTGGAATATCTGTAGTCACAGAAACCCTACGATACTGGTAAGAGTAGATTTCGAGACAAGTTTTACGGTGTCAAAATAAAGGTTTCGCGGGACTATATGACACCTCTCTGACTACTTTTTCGCGGAGGCGGGAGACTGGATGTGATCACGATCACTTATAAACAAACATGCTCTTCAATAAATATTTTAATGATTCATAGTTAGGTGAAACCATAGAACAAAAACGCTGATATTCATTTAGGTATGTAAGCGAAATAAAAACCGCCGAACAAGTTGCTTAACTATCAAAACAATGCAAGTGGATACAAAACAAATTATTTTTATATTGTTATTGCTATATCCATTGCGTACATAGTTATTATACCGATAGCATACCTGTCGGTTTCTACGTAGTATTTTGACGTTTGAAATGCTGACGAACACGCTGCCCAAAATATTGTGGCTAAGTAGGCGTAATTACGTTTTTTGAAGAAAGGGATATCAAATTAATAGATAGCTGATTAACGCATATGGTCTATTTAAAGTTGGCCTGGCAGTATATTTGGTAACTTACAAAACATCGTAATTTACGTGCCATTTTTTAACTTTACTATTTTTCTTTTCCAGTCCCCTTCAATTTTAAAGAACACAATTATTAGACACTGCACTATTCACCAATACTATTAGATACAGTTCGATCACGCTGCGCTGGTTAGAATCGTAATGCCCGCAGCCACTTGGTCGTCGGGACTAAAGACTAGAATGTGTTTCTTATTAAAACCAACCGCGTGAACGATTATTTAACTTATTTTTTATTAAACCGCGTTCACGCAGGTGCCATTAACACCTAACAATTTAAACTTAAAGAGTAGAAGGTTATTTTTCTATTTTCAACACGACCGTCTGACTAGCCTCAAATGGTCAGAAGTCATTTCGGCAAAAGAATGTATGGGAAAACAAGTGGCGATTACGATTGTTCCATAAGGACCCGTCAACGCTTATTTAGAGAGTTCAACTTGCATTATCTTGCGATTAAAATGGTTGGCGACAACTTCCAGCCATCCTGCATACGCAGTCGTGCCCGAATGCTTCCAAGTCTGGTGCAACTGCCGAGAACGAAAAGTGAGATCGATTAGTTGAAATACATTGAAAAATAGACGTATTAATTTAACCCTACTGTTCCATCGCCGGTCAATAGAATTAAGTAACTTTTGCAAACGAAACCTACATGTTCGAGGCAGTTGCATTAAACAATACACACATGTAAATAGCTGTGTAATACACTAAAGCATATCTGACAACATCCACGTTTGTTTAGAGAGCCCAACTTGCATTATCTTGTGATTAAAATGGTTGGCGACAAAATAATTATGACAAAATTGGTTTTTATTCACGTATACCAATGATTTATCTAATAAAAGACGCAAGCCAAACAATATAGGAGAAGCTGAATTCTAAAGTGCTTAATGATTATTGTACATTATTAAGTAGATTGGTAAAAAATACTTATTCTATATTAGTAAGAGGGCAGTACTTAAAATATTTTGTTCTGGAAAACAAATGCGAACCACGTGCCTACCTTCATCTTCCACTCGAATTCTCGAAAATTCATTCCGTAAAGCTGCGCGCATACGGAGCCAATCAATGCCAATAAATAACTTTCACCAAGAATAGCGTTCCGTACTTTTATCGTTCTACCAGAATAGATACATAACACTTATATAAATTTATGTTTATAGGTATATATTAAATCTAGCAACTTTATTATATATGTAATGTGTCTTTATTTATATACACAATAATACATTTAGCCAATAATTAGGTGATTTAAGACCCATAATAACTTTATTACCCTATTACTTACTTTATTTATTTATTATTATTACACTTATGTGTTCTCGAAGTCTATAAGAATCTTATTCATAGGTCCTTTTATATTATATATTTTTGTAAGCAAATAAACAAATAGATCATCATCATCAGCCTATCTCAATCCACTGCTGGACATAGGCCTCCGCCAATAAGCGCCATCGCGCCCTGTCTTCGGCTAATAAATAGATGAGTTATCAAAATAGTCATATTTCATTTGTCAAGTAACAATGGTATGTAATTACGAAATATTTCGATGGCATTTCGTGTTTCTCTTTCTTTTCTAATATGCCAAGGAACACTGTATATTTCATATATTTAATAATAAGGTTTTAAATACAGGTTTTTAAATTAAGATAATATATGATGTAGATATATATTTGTGAACGCTTAATCATCGCTTATAGATAATTTGTATTAAATATCTTGACATCATTTAATTAGAAATAATATATGTGTTAATAATTCAGAAAATTAATAAGATTTAAAAGTACTAAGTATTTCATTACTAAGTACAGAATTAATAAGATCACATGAACTCATCCCATGTGTACATGTCCTATTAGTTTAAGTGCTGTATTGGAAAATAAACCCTATCGCTTACGCAATCAGATTTAGTTGTGAACGATTATTGTTTACGGCGCAGAAGAAATTATTATTTCGCCTGCCCTGTTCTGGAGAGATTAGACGCCATTGTTATTGTTCAAGCAATCGACCAAACAGAGCGACGCCTTTCGCGCTTCGAGCTCGGTTCAAGTTACAACTTCTTCGTTTATTTTTGAGTTACGGGTCGGTGGGATTGCACTGCATATTAGTTTCTTCATTTAACAACATGGGCGTGAATACTTACAGTGATTACGGCAGTGGGAGTCGTGATCAAGTAAGTATTATACTTTAATTAATAATATTAAGAATATTTTGTGTTTAAATTTTTTTAATTTATCTGCCTATTTATGTATTCATTGCTATTTAATTGTATATTCAATTATTACGATATTGTTAAATTCATTTATTCTTAGAAACGATTTACAAATATTTTTAAAGTTTATAAAACTGGACGCCATCCACACACACACATTATTACCCTGTCATCGTCCTCTGCTGAACATACGTCTACTCAATGGCACTCCATTTAGCTCGATCTTCTGCTCTACGCATCCAACTAATGCTAGCGACTTTACGTATATCGTCACTCCACCTACCTGGACGGCGTCCTACGCTACATTTGCAAAGTCGCGGTATCCACTCCAAAACACGTCTGCTATTATTTGATTCGTTATTGTGACCATCATCTGTACCCATTAGGTAACTACGCGCTTTTGGAACGAGTAAAAATGACAAGCGTTGGGCCGTATAACGCATGCAAGGGCTTACCATGCTTGGGATTTTGGATCCTAGTAAATACAGCGCCGTTAATGGTGCCTATTCCCACCGTTTACCAGATGTAGGTAACATGGATTTAATTATAGTAAGCAGCAAAAGGAATAAAGGTACACAAGCTATCGAACGGTCTGAAACATTATGTTATTAACTTTAAAAAAATGGTTTGAATTTTATATCTTTGTGACTGATGTTAGTTGCCTTAGCCGATTGATGGTGTAAGCAGTAATATATAAGTAAATATAAATGCAAAAATTATATTTTAAATAATCCCGAATAAGAATTATTATGAATCTGTTTTGTGGGCAGTACCTACATGTTTGTACATCTCTAATTATTAAGAGACACCTGATGTAAAATGGTGGTTTATAATTGACTTGTCAGAAAGTAAAGTTTACAAAGTTTATTAATATCCTAAATTTATTTAGTACTCATAATATGTAGGTACCTATGTACGTAGTATTTTTGTACAATGAGTGTGTCCATCACGTAAATGTTATTATTGAATTAAGGAGAATAAATTTATGAAACGTAGTTATGGACTTCAGTTAAAATTCCTACGGGATCTTATAAGATGATAACAGGAGTCTTACTTTCTTGTAGTTTTACATTTCCCTTTTACTGTTGTATACAAAATAATTTTCTTAAGAATTTTGAAACACAGCGCATCGAAATTATCCCGTGTTATAACGAATTAAAATTGAATTTTTTTATGTACTTACAATACGCGCGTGCACGTATTTAGCGATAGTGCGACATGCTATGCGACGCCATTTTAAATTTGTTTCGTCAACCGTCAAACCGGCTACAACTTACACGTTGCTTCAAAGCGTCCGCGTCGGTCAAGCGCATTGAGTCAACATTTGCAGGCCTATTTTGTGTAAGGTTGCTAATAGGCGGTCAACATTGGCCGCCAAAATAGTTAGTCAGTCAGTCAGTAGTTAGATTTGTAGCACGTAATAATTAGTTCTCGACGTAATTGGCGACAGTGGCAGCGAGTAATAACGAGCTTATACAAATTGTATATTATGTATTGTATATTATAATATAATCAGACTTATAATTTGGTAATATATAAAATATATTATTTAACCTTCACATCTGTAATCACCGGGGTAGTACTCAGAGTCCAGAGGAGTAGTACCCTCTCACGATTCGCTCGCTATGTAGAACAATAGGTACTGTAAACAGCAACCGTCAAGAGCCCCTTGCCCCAATAGCCCAATGCGCTGGGCAAACTTGTAAAATCCGATTCAGTTTTATAATAATGATATGTGCTGAGTTTTTTTTTATACCTACTTGAGTATCGAGCCGTCCGTGCGGCGCACAATAGACAAGTGATGACCGGGTGAAAATGATTGCAAGAGGTTGTTTATACAGGCAAATTTTTTGTATAATATTAGAAGTCGATAACATATTATATAGTCGTACAGCCGATATTACGTAATACAATATTGCATTAGATATGTATAAATGCATCAGTGTTTCAAGTAATTGTATCGTATCGGATGGTTATAATCTTAAAAGAATGTACATCAATCTGTCTAGGACCTGAAGGACTACTAATAATACTATATGTATTTAAAACAAATGTTTTAACAAACAAACAGTGAATTAAACGTAATCCTTTAAGTCAACTTTCATTAGGTAACAATATAATTCATTTGGTTTGTAAGATTAAAATTAAATAATAGTGATTAAAATAGGGGTGTAATTTATTTTTGTCGGTAGGTAGGTACATAATATCTACATTTTGATGTTTTGTTTTCTAATAGTGTTTGTTTTATGTATTCTCTTTTTCTGATGTGCTTAGTATACACCGTGGAGATCTTCCGATAAGTGGTCGGCATATCAAACAAGACTTCAGGATTCGGAGCCGCCTATGAGGACGAGGTCTTCCAGCTTTATTGAAGGTAGTTTGCTTTAATTGATGAAAAACAATCATAATTTTTAACAACATTCTTGCAAATAGTTCGTAATATTAATACTTCTGGTCTCGCAACAGGCCAGAGCCACCAGACAGTAATGGTAAGACAGTTGTTGGAAAAACTACTTACATCCAAACACATTCTAATTGCACGATATTTGTATTTTTTGAGAATAAGACCAGTAGACCCAGTTCAGCAATTATAATCGTTTTTGATTGAATCATTTAAAAATTTGTAGTTTTGTCCCATAAGGCGATATTCTATGGAATTATAATACTGAGCTGTGGGTTATAAGGGAATCAATGTGTCAGGTTAAATCCAAGTCGTTGTGTGGGCGCGTCGCTTAGCAAAGGATATTTTATAAACGAACATGCAGAGGCCACTTGAGACGGTAAATTAAACTCGGACAAGCGCTTACGCTTATCGCTTGAGTTTTGCTGACTGTGGCCTTTAGGGTAAGTGACGGGTAAAATGTATAAAAGTTATAATTATTTGCATTAACCCTTTGCGGTCGGAAGACGACTCTCAGTCGCCACGGCGTTTCGCGCGATAGGTCGAATGGCGAATGAGAGGCGCTAATCGGTGTTTATGTTAGATTACATAAACAAAAGATAGGAACGCAGCATTGGTTCTTGGAAAGGTTCCTTATCTGTTTATAATACTCTTTCGTGCGAAGTATCAAATGACACATCTTAACAAAATTCGTAAAAGGTTCTAAGACTGGCCGCCATCGACCGCCAAGGGTTAAATCTTTATTTTCAGTATTTTAGTTCTTTAACCAATGCTGATCTTTTAACCTCTCCTAGCTAGCTTCATTGCTTGTTTAAAAAAACGTAACATCACGCTAAGTGTATCATCGCCATATATTGTTTGTTTTAATAAGAGTAAGAGAATATATTATGGCGTTTTTGTCTTATGAAACATTTCCACGTCAAGAACCAAGTCCAAGAGAGAATTGACGTGACTTCTTTCCGTGCTGCCGTTACAGATCTTTACTTCCAATTGAATTTTAATCAATTATGTATTAACTATTAAGTATTCATTTATCCCTTGCGAATAATCATGGTACTTGTCGGCCTGACGATTGTATATTGTATTCAAGTATTACATTAAAATTTAACACATTAAATAATTTGATTCAGATAATTTTAAACGTACCTCTATCTGAAGTTTGTCAGGACTGTTGCTAGTAGAAAATAGAAATATTTAGACTTTTTTTTAACGGACACTGTTTAAACATTTTTTTTCCATTAATAGTTCAAAATTGCTATAATATGGATGTATTTTCACAGGAAATGCCACAGGACTGGACGCCGTGATGCAGGAGTTCCGTATGAACGGTTCCGATTCACCATACGACCCTGAGGAAGATAGTTTGTCCTTTGGAAAAAGTAATTATTTCTTCTTATTATTCGGCAAAAGTTAGCTTCTGCTAGCGCGACAGCTATAATTTATCATCAGCCTATATGTGTCCTTTGCTGAAAATAAGCCCCTTCCAATGACAACCTATTCTTATCTATCAGCTCTCCATCGTTCTTTCTTTCGGTGAACTTTTTAAGGCCGATAAATTCAGTAGCAACAAATTTTTTATCCAATGTTAAGTCCTAAAAGCTTAAAAGATAACAAAACCATCACAAATAAAATTGTTTTGACTTTCCAATGTACCTATTAGTAACATATCAAGAAAAAAATATTCATTGGAATCCGATATTTCAGGGGTACATTCTACAGTTCATAAGATAGTTAAACAATTGACGATTTCAATTTCAGGTTTCATGGGAATGGGTCCGTCCAGCTCGTTTCTCCGGCAGAAGTCGTGGCCGGCACCCGAGAGCACGCCAGCATTGAGCCTGCCAAGAAGTCGGGATTGGTCTGCAACTGCTGCTAATTTTATGTCTAGTAGGGTTACTGAAGGTAGGTGTTACGATAGCAAGGTTATTTAGTACAGAACCCCATTTTTAAAGGTAGTATAGAATCTTCTATATAAGCCAACGTCCTACAATATTTGCCATCTCTCTTCATCTATTTCTATCGTTACCATAATCGTCATCATCGCCAATCTTTCATATATCACTGCTGCACATGGGCCTCTCCTATAGCACGTCATTGAACTACATCTTCAGCTTTTTATTACCTGCTTAGTTTCTTCCTATTTCCATCGCTAAAGACTAATTCTTACATTTTGTTCTTTTGTTTAGGTATTGAATATGGTCCAAGTGTAGTATATGTATATTGTTGTAGTGTTCGAGTTCTGCTCCGTCATTTATGTCGAGTGGCTTCAAACGAACAAATATCAAGCATCAGCGCACGCCGACATTTGATCCCAAACAACTTTGCGTTGCCTATAAACATACGTGTATATTACGCACATAACTATTTATTATGTACATACATGTATGTATACCATCAGGCAAATATTTGTCGTGGATGAGAATACAATGTTAGTGAGTAATGAATGCATTATTGATATCAATTGTCAGATTGTATTATGAATATCATTTCTTTCAGCTCCGAAGCTGCCGAATCCTCCTGTCAATCAGAACGTGATAACGGAACAGCAGATGCGTGTTCTGAGGTCCTTGCCGAACGTCGTGCTGAATGCACTGCTGCGGGAGTTGGAGCAACTCCGACAGCGAGGAAGGGGCAAGAAGCAAGAGGTACCTCTCACATTTCGCTACTTAGCACAAGTGTTTCCAACGTTGGCAATAAATCAATTCAGTTGCCTTGATGTATGATTTAGACCTAGACACAGGTTCTTGGCTACAAATTGCAGTTCGTGGTGGTATAGGTACGATGAGATCGATATACAAACATCGCAACCGTGGTACAGGAGCGTGTATATTTTTCATAAACGAATAATAATAATGATTCCCCAGGAGCAGGAGTGCCGTTTCTGTAAGAACAACGGCGAGCGCGAGTCGTACTACCGGTCGCACGCGCTGCGCAGCGGCGGCCGCGTGGTGTGCCCCGTGCTGCGCGCGCTCACGTGCCGCCGCTGCGGCGCGCACGGCGACTCCGCCCACACGCTCAAGTACTGCCCGCTCACCTCTGCAGAGGGTGCGTATACGGCCTGAACATCATTTTGAACGAGTTTTCTTTTATTTATGCAATTATTTATATATATATTATATAAACATATTATATTAATAAAGTATGCGATAATGGACAACATCCGTTGTTTAAGGCACTACTTATACCACTGAAATATCTTCCAGTAGGCCCGCTTGTGAAAAAGTCGATTGATGTTTTATTGCTCTCGCAGTAAACTGTTCGATGCTTAAGTCTCGTTTTGCTTTGCAGTTTAGATGCAAGCTATTATTGAAATTTTATTATTT
Organism: Parelbella macleannani; assembly: GCA_018245755.1. Classification (NCBI taxonomy): domain Eukaryota; kingdom Metazoa; phylum Arthropoda; class Insecta; order Lepidoptera; family Hesperiidae; genus Parelbella; species Parelbella macleannani. The sequence continues at coordinate 9,753 of DWEE01000328.1, read as the reverse complement.
AAAAGATCATTCGTCCTACTACCTCGTGCCTCATTGGTCGAGTGGTTGCAAGCGGGGCTGCCGGTCGGGAGGTCCTGGGTTCAAATCTCGGATCAAATACTATTGGATTTTTCTAATTTAGGATTTCTAGTAGTGACTCAGTCTGTCTGTGCCCGGTGTATGACAATAAACTCACCGCCTATTCCATGGAACTTAAACGTAACTGGTGAAACGAGGGAGTGAACTACACTCGTCTGCCTATCCCTTTGGGCGTGAAGTTACGTTTTATGATCCATACTATTACGTCAAAAATTATTTTCTCAAATTAAATGTTATGATTACGTCTCCACATCAGGTCTCGTGCTGGATGTGCAAGGAGCACTAATAAGTTACTTAGGGCTTACAAATCTAATTGATTACAGTGTTTACAGATGTAAATCTTATTAAGTTAGATGTACATATTTGTACCCAATCGTTACTAACTTGTTATTTATGCGTTAAAAGTACTGTGATCTTTATGATCCATATTGATTCTTCTATATTGAGTATAGGAAAACATCGGCAATCATTTCTTTTAAATCAATTTATAAAAAAAATATTTTGAATTTACGAGTGCTATTAAACTTATCAATTTCACTATTATAGAACGCACAAAATCTGCGGCAATGATGCGAAGTCTGCGTATGGCGACAGCGCGCCGCCGGCAAACGCCATCTAGCGCCGTGCAAGACTACATAATGTTTGGCGAACCAACTCCCTCTGTTATCGCCGATGGGACCACCTACAACAACTACGCGTCTCTTCCCCTAGACCCGATATGGGCTGCTTTGGAACAAAAATTAATGCTGTAAATTATCGTGGGTTGGAAAATAATTAGATTTTAAGCTGTTTTCACAATAATAATTGGACCTTGGACCCAGTGAAATGTAAGGTATTTGATTATTATCCAACAGATGGCGTTATAATAAAGTTCCCAGTTCTAGCAAAAGATGGCATTAGTAACTATACATTGCTAAATGAGTAATCTAGCAATGTATAGTTACTAATAAGTATATTCATCGATGTACACGTGAAATACAATTGATTTTTTAGTGTTTTGTATTAATCATCTAGTATTATTTCCTTAACGGAACCATTTATTTCAATCGTGTTCTACATTAATATCTTAGTTAATGTGTATTATTATTATTCTTAATTTTGAATATTGACTTAAATTACATTTCTTTATCAAAAGAAGTGTTTCTTGAACTGTATTTATATAAACTTGACCATTTTACTATATGAATACATTGTGGGTTAAACTCTACGGACAAAACTTATCGTTATATTTGTCCGTTATCAATTTCATTATCGATTTACCTCTTTTAAATACAGACTATATTAAATCATCAGTTTTCTTATTCATTTATGTATTTTGAACGTTTTTTACAAGTTCTTATATTAATTATACATCAAGTTTATCAGTGGGTGACATATGCGGATGTATTGCAAAAATCAATTTCATTATTAAATCATTGAAATGATTATTACTACCAAATAAAAGTTTGAATGCTTAAATTATTTCCACTTTGTAACCTGTACTTGTAATGACTAATAAGTATTTTTTTATCTTTCAACAAGTATTTATTCAAAATATTTTTGGAAAATATTTTGGTAAATATACTGTAAATTCACAATAATAAAATAAAATAATAATTATCGACCCCTTTATCATTCCACCGTTGGAATATTTGTCTCCTGTCATAATGAGAGGGTTAAGGCTATAGTCCATCAAAGGCCAGCGTGGCAGGCCAATTGCGGGTTGGCAGACATCAATTCACAATATAATTTATAATAATCCGAATGTCACGAATGGCGTTTATTTCCGTTTTTTTTTGTTTATTTTGTATTTCATTTTGTTGATATGGTTCCTTTTTTTTATTTTGAAAATACGAAATCTGTTGCTGTTATAAACCTGTTGATTCTGTGGTTGTGTGAGTTTTGCTTTTATTTATCTTTTTTTCTTTTTTATTATTATCCTGTTTGATCACTTATTATTTTGTTATATTGATTATTGTATGTGAAGAAGTTTCACTAATTTCGTTTCCAATGATGCTACATTTTGACATTTTTTTTACTTTCTACAGACGTTTGCTTGTTACTTTTTGGTGTTGGTTTCTTTTGGGTCTAATAAATCATGTCGATTTGTTAAGTGTTTTTTTATTACCTTTGCCTCATCTCAAATTACTGTGCATAGGGATTTTTTATTTTACTTTTGTCAGTCAGTTTTTCCTTTTATCGGTTTCCTAAGTAAAATTTGCAACGGATACCTACTGATGGCAAATGTAGCAAATGCCCAGTGTAATGATTGTGGGCAAAAAACTCCCTATGAAAATGTACAATCGCGCCCGTTAGGGGACAACCGTCTCCAGCAGTGGATTGAGAAAGGTTGATGTTCATTGAATACTATATCACCCGAAAATAAAATTACGTTTTAATTAGATAATCGCTTATGTCAAGTTTAAAATAAAATACAAAGTTAATGAAAATATATGAAATAATTTAGGGTGATATTTCGCTGGGCATAGGTAGCCTAAAAGAAAACAAAAAAGCAACTAACCGTTAATGCAATTTTAGTTATGACTGTTTATCATTTTCTATAGTACAAATTGTTTTAAGAAGCACGACCGCAAATGTAAACATTAATCAGACTCACATATTTATATATTGACACAAATAAAACCAACGCGACTCGTCAGTAGAGCCCTCCGGCTACTACATTCAGAAGTTGACATGGTAAATATTTTTATAGTTGCATATTTAAATCGAACGAGTGTTAGATCAACACAATGCAAGTAGGTAGGTACTTGGGAGAATATTCAGCGCGTTTAACGGAGTGAAAGTGTTGCCAGACTGTAGGCGGTCTTTGCTACCTATTAATTATTGGCACTTTTATGGGTGTGGTTAGGCGTTAATGATGGCTACAGATTAGCCACAAGACAACGTAAATCCTCGTGAGAGCAAAGTGCGCTAAAAATTCAGAAGACAATTCAAATTGTTAAAGGAAACCTTATGGCAGATATAATTATTTTTGTTCGTGTAATGTACTAACGATGGACTATCGTAGAACGATGTGGCAGATAGATTAGTCTTTTGTACCACGTAAGACTAAAATAAACCGTAAAGTGGAAGTAATGTCTAGTTTCGAACCTAGGTCCTTAACGAGCTCCAGTTTATTGCAGCGAGGTCGCAGCGCAGACTAGTTTGACAGGTTCTGCCTCGTTTGACATCAAACGACAGCAATTCAGTCGTTAAAATTTATTACAATAAAATAATAAAATCTTTTAAATGATAACCACAACAGTTAATCTGCTAATGTAGTAACTGCCACACAACACACTGTGTTACGTGTATTTGTGATAATTCTACCAGCGTTTGAACGCCAGTGTTGCCGCGCTCTGAACGCTTTTGATACAACACGTCAACCGTCCTTCGCCCACGACGCGGCCTGATCCGGATTGCCCGTACTTAGCTATTGGGTTCGATCCCGATCAAGGCTCATTGTTTGAATCACAAAAATTAAATGACGCCACTTTTACACATGGTATATTCAAATTTTCAGATTTCATATCTTGAGATAATATCAGGAGCTCGCGTTACCTCTCTGTCTCTCTCATTACCTATTTGTAATTAAATAGTTTTGAATATTAAGTACGTTAAAAACAATTGTACACAAATATTACTTACTTATTTTGAAAACACTTTTGAATATTAAGTGCCTTGTACACATTTGTAGGAAAGCAGTAGAGTTGTTATATACTGATATCAAAAATCCCTTTTTTTTAAACGCTAACGTTAAAGTTAAAGTTAACTTAATCATAATACAACGAAGCAGTAATTTTATTCCAGTTTAATCTGGTTTTGGTATCCGTGCAATAGAAATATCGGTACAGATGGGTTGGACAGCTGGCTTTGCATACTTGTTGCTACCCACCCATTTCTGTGCATATATACATATTATCACACTGGTTTCCGATGGGAGTAGATCGATTAGGAAGTTCCAAAAGAGAGAGTCCAAAAAAAAAATTTATCACCTGTTCCATTTCCATAAAATTTATCATAAATGTTGGTTTTCTTAAGTAACACTTACCCTTACCTTATTGACGTCTGCGATTTTATTAAAATGCTCACGTCTAAATATTTCTATATGTAGCTACATATCGGAAAGCGTGCCGTAGAGTTATACGAGTACTTACATATATTTTTACGCATGAAAAAATAATTAGTACGAAGCAAATTAACCAAAAGATAGTAAAATTCCACTGGAAAATATTAAAAAAACATAAGTTCCGTCTTATTTTGCACTGTGACATACTGGAATGTAAAAAATACATGCCGTGCAATAATAATCTTTAGCACTATAGCAATTCAGGTCTTTTTAAAATTAATAAAGTTTGAAATACAATATCTGTAAAGGGGTTCAGTACATTATATATTATCGTATACTTACATTTAATACAAAATTGGCAATGATTAAATCGATTACACCATATCAAATAACAAATAGACTATATTGTTTAAAACTGATTGAATGATATTGATGTTATTAATAATAGTATTTTAAGGGCACTTTAAACCTCCTTATATATTAAAACATCCGTAGTGCTTATGCAAACTGTCTTATGTATCGAATATGTCTTATGTCCATATATCTGTTTGAAATGCTACATAAATATTTTAAAACTAAAGCATGTTTAATACAGTGGCAGTTAGCATTGATATGTTTAAACATTAAGTTTAAATCTTCTCTCGCGTATGCTTCAACAAACTATACATAATATAATACTTAGCTATGTGGTATTGCTTTACAGTTTAAAATGGTATCTAACGTAACCTCACGTCTGGAATCGAGGAACGGGTGGGCAGAGCAGTCTGGAGGAGGAATAGGTGGTGAGCCTATTGCCATACACGGGGCACAGAAAGAGACGCAGAGTCACTACTAGAAATTTTAAATTAGAAATATACAGTAGTACCCTACCCGGGATTTGAACCTAGGACCTCCCTATCAGCAGTCGCGCTTGCTACCATTCGATCAACGAGGCAGTCCTATAGTAGGTATCTACTAGGTATTTATAGGAATTGAGTCGAATATCTATTTTATACTTTTACTTAAATCATATTGTCGAAAGGATTTCTAAAAAGCGTCCATAATTTGTGTACGCGCATCGAGCCACGGCGTACCGTTTCTGAATTCATTGAAGAAAACGCGTTCATACTAAAACATGTCTTATGTCAGAGCACTAACAGCTATTTTGGCTATTCGCCGATTACTTACAACGTTTTCATTAAGCTCTATTACTGTGCATTAAGGTTGATTTTATCAGCAATTAATTGCCACAATGTAGGTTATATTTCGGTTGATTTTTGGGTATGTGTGTCAGACAGAGATGTGGCATAGATTTGGAGGGGCAATAGTATGCTAGATGTAATATTTAAAGGTTAAGTTAATCGACTGGTTATGTCAGCTATTCTAGACAAGAGTTATATTTGAACGGAGAAAGTAAGTCGTTAAACTTTTTACATCGGTCTTTCACGTTAATTAAAAATTAGACACTATTTATCCTATGAGCCTAGAATATAAAATATTAATACTACTACAGATAAAACAATATTAAAATGCGTTTTTATGGCCATTTGCTTATTTTTATATTTATGGCTTAAATTCTGAAGGAAACCATTGAGGGCGCCACTTTCTATTTCACTTGGTAACCAGACACACTAAGAATGTAACAGTATGATTCTATTTTTAAAATTTGTGGGTGTGGGTAAAATAGTTCTCTGCCTACTTGTTAAAGGATTATAGGAGTGATGTTATACATAATGCGTTGAAATGTTACATAAGGTGCCTCTTTTATAATTGAAAACAGAATCTAAGAAGTAAGCAACATTCACCAGTGAGAGTGCCGCCTGTAATAGCTTCAAGAGGCCTGCAGAAATAGATCTATTATTGTGAAATAGGCCGGTTCGTAGAAATTGCTAAGACTATTTTTGCAGATACACTGACAGCTTATACATTTCGATGCTTGCGCTTGATAAAGGATCTGTACACGTTTCGGGATTTGCAGAACTGAAAGCTAGGATCGTGATCTTGTTTTTCCTTACATACACACGGCTTACATACAAGGCTTTGTAGTTATCATCCAAATAATTGTATTAAATAAACCCTTGATTAGTAATTATTACTCATATACACGTAAACTTTATGTTGAGCCTATAGGTTCGATTTGACCTTTGCAATGTCAGGACTATGGGTTTGCAATGGCAGATTTCACAGCGATTCTTTAAAGCTGTCTAAACTGTGACATAAATTTGTCGTATTGTTTGAAATATCGTCGTATCGTTGATATGGGGTCCGTAATGAAACCGTTGCGGAATATAGATAATACGAAATTCAAAAGTATTATTGTCAAAAATTTCTAAATACAGCAAGTGTTACATGTATGTATGCATGCACAATATTAAAACAGAAAATCGCCAATTTAAAGTTATGAATTGCTAAAGCAATTTTGGTAGAAAAACAAAGTAGTAGGATATACAAGTAGAAAGTTCTGTTCGTATTATACTAAAATTGTCCTCCTTATTTAATACGAGATATTATTTTTCTTATAATTTTTACGAACGCAAGAGGCGTATTTAATCAATGTGATACAATATAAGTGCAGATATTTTCTTAACCACCTCAAATAAATAAATACTGTAGGTACATAGCGAATATTAGCCCAAAAACCATTCACACAGCGCATCTCACGCTTCATTAAACCCCGACAGTTCAGCTCGAACAGTGACACTAATGCGTTCCAACACCTCGACAGTATATCCACGCATCCAGCATGTCACAGCGCTGTGGTGCGACCGGTAATTTCCAGGTCGTGAGTTAATCAAGCACCCACAGATGAGTGTATTTACATTTACATACGTAGTGGGGCTCAGTGTGGGCAGTGGATAGGTCTAAGCGATCAACTGTTGGGCAACCCGGGTGTCAACTGTCCTCGAGCACCTACATATGTTTGTAAATACATCATAGAAAGATCTCAGTTAGACAGCATCCGCAACGTCAAGATTAAACGTCACTTATCGGTGAAGAAAAACACCTTGAGGAAACCCGCACACATTAGAGTCTACAAAAAAAAACTTTAGGGCGTGTGCAGTGAGCCAACCCGCACGTGGGCAGCGTGGCAAACAATGGCGTTAACTCTCTCAATATGAGAGGATAGCCGTATTCCAACAGTGGAGCGATAAAAGGGTCGAACAATAAATTCGCAACGTTGAATAATTCATATATAATGACAGGTAAAGCTCTTAATAACATCGAATGTTGTATATTTATTTGCTATATCTAATGTTATACACATTATCGTAACCAAAAAGCTATTGAATACCGACAAATGTTCTAGAAACGACCATGCGTTCATGAAGAGAGTGTTGCATGTACGCGTACGTATGTCAGTTCTGTAAGCATAGGGCTATTTGGCTCTCGGTGGTTTTTCCTCTTGCCTACCCTGTAATGGAACCATTTGTTTCGACATAATAGAAACTAATAAAAAATTACCAAACACAACAATGTATTTATAAAAAAAAATATTTAATTCCCGGCTTATTCTATAACACGAAAAATCGTAACATCACGTTTGTAACCCCAAACAGTTAAGCAGAGGAGTGTTATACACTCCCACTTTGACAAGTTACGTTTAAGTTCCAGTAACATAAAAAATGTATTAAATCGAGCACCTATCCCCTAATATCGACGAGAGTCAAACCCCGAACGGCGGCAGAACAGGCTTGCGCGTCGGTGCACGGCGGCGACGTCGGCAGTGGGTCAAGAAACAAGGTCGCCATTTCTCTCCGTGCCGCGGCGTAGGCAGTATGACGGCGGCGTGGTTACGTAGAGTTTAGCTAGACACATTGTTTTGATTTGAAAATATACTGCTACATAAATAAACCAATTACAATTTACCTAGAGACATTGTATTGATTTGAAAATTTATTACTTAATACATATAAAAAAGTTCGCTTTGTACTTAATATTTCAATGTTGTAATAATAACAAAGATCTTGGAACTGCGCATACGGTTATCGAATTTCTAAACACTCGGAGTTTGTTCCATGATAACATAGTTGATAAACATAAATATATATAAGGAATCAATGAAATCTGAACATAAACTTATTTGAACAATGTTACATCGAAACACAACGTAGTGAGCATTAGGACATAGCTGTATCTGTACTTGTCTTGGGTTTGGTTCCGAATATTGAGACAAGACAACTACATACGTAACTAGACTAAAGGACCAGTTATAAACATAAGGACTTACTGTTACAAATCTATATAGATGATAATTGTAACTGAGTTTTAATAAACAATTCCTGTATCATTTTCCCCAATATTGCCGATTGTTGTTTAATTATGTTCCTGACATTGTAATTCTTAAGATACAGCGGTATTATATGTTATGTTCTAGAACATTCGACGGCTCCCAGTGTGTACTGTACTCTATATTACATCCGCTAGCGTCTCGTCCCTAATGCAGCGCTTAGCCGTCAGCGGCTTATTAATGACGAACATGACATTCCATGACCCAGTGTATTGGCTATTATGTTTGTAATATAACTAAGAGAGCAGAACAAGAAATAGGACACACATACGTGTATGGATTTAGTTAATGTTGCTATAATTAATATATTTATATGTGATAGGATGTGGTAGTATGTGATTGGATTGTTTGATAGGATGCGATGTTTATGTAGGAAATAAAATATCTATTCATGTACAGACATCGATAGATATTTTATTTCCTCTCTGCCTTAATCACATCTACACATTTTACTCTTTTCTTGTTATTTCTTTTATGTAATATTTTCCGCTTATTTGCAAGGTGCAAAGTTGTTAGTCGGCGACGCAGAAACTGTTAATCTTTACAACCGAATCTGTCACTGTTTCGAAACCAATTATACTCTACCAGGCTCTTTGAGAGCAAATACCTATGTTAGTAGAAAACCCGTCACTTGGATGTCTTTAATCTGTCTACGACGAGGTTTAACGATAATTGACATTGACACCGGCTACAAACTGCTTGGTATGTCATATGTTACGCGGAAAAGCACATGGAAATTTTCCACTAGTAGTCCGCGTGTGAATAGTCTACCGTTCGGTTGTTTAACTTCACAAATCGCTTACAATTTCCAACTATTTCATGCTACAAGCACTATATACCTTATATTCAGTACTTTCTTTGTGTATGGTATCTAAATTAAGTTTTGCACGTAATGATCTATGCAGGTTTATTAGTAAAATGGCCGTGTTGTCTAGGAATTAACTACACGCTAAAACAATTAAACGATTAAAGTTCATGTTGAAACTATTATTAATGTATCCAATAAGCACATTGGCACCGCGTGGATAACTATACCCACTCGTTTAAGAATCAAATGTATGGTAGCCAAATAAAAGAAGTAGTCGTACCTGAAGAGTAGATGATAACTATCGTAATTTCTCCGTCTCATTAGGATTCTAAGTTCAGGTCTAACACATACATATAAGAGGTAGATGCGCACGTGCGAAGCCTTTTGTGTGTGTGTGTGTGATATATGCGTGCAATGGTTTGCTAGTGTCTAGTCTAGACTAAAGATTACAAGCGGACTTGATGTTCGATTTTTAAATCAAAGCCGGTCGGTAAAATGATATAAAAAACACTACCAACTTACCATTTGAAAAAAAGACAGAGTGTGCGAAGA
>DWEE01000327.1:0-18490 GCA_018245755.1 Parelbella macleannani | reverse complement strand
TCTTCTCGGAACAAGACGTTAGCTGTGTCGAGCCTTAAGTACGAAGCGGACTTTGGGTGCGGTCGCGTCATGGAGTGGAAATACCTCTCCGCCGACGCTCACTATGAGCCGTGACGTCACACCTAGAGTCGCCAGTCTCGGATTTCCCTGCATTAGTGCTAGTTAACGAATTATCGGTACTTTTTTGATTGAGTTTTTGATTTTTTTTCACACCGCGTAAGTGCATATTGAAATTTTTGTCACCGGTTGAACGTGCGTATTGCAATTGGTACCCATTTAATTATTTTCACTGTTTAACTGATATTTAAAACATTTATGATAGATTCTTGTCCCAGAGTTTTTATAAATATGTATTGGTGTTCCTTGTAATATATTTTGATGAAGGTTGTCACAAAGAAACGCGTCAGTCCTTTGTAGAAGGCCAGAATTCAAGGTTAAAATATGCATTAATTAAAGCCTCGTTTACTTTTTACCAGTATGTTTCTTAATCAGATCTTTACGCTAATAGCATCACGGTTACGATTCCATTGTTTATTACTATGTATCAACAGTAGATATTATTGCAAGCGCGACTTCTGATCGTGAGGTCCTCGGTTCGATCAATGAGAAGGTAGTGTGAGGTTTATTTAACTTAAAATTCCTGGTATTAGCTCGGTGTCTGGATCTGTGCTCGGTATATGGCAATAGGCTCGCCCACTATACCATGGTGGTAAGAATAACATCAAAGGTAAACCGTGAGAGTGTTTTACACCGCACTGCCGAGCTCCTCCAGGGACACAGGCGTGATGTTGTCATTATAATTTACTACAGCCGGCTACTGAGTTACTACATATACGACATATACGGCATCAGAGAATCATAGACGTTACCTGTCATATCTTTTGTATATTCTGTTTTATATTCAGTTCTACTAATATTGAGTATTATTTCATCTCGCCAGGTGTTTTATGAGGTAGGTAGAGAGCACAAAGTGCTGCATATGTCTATCGTTATAGAACTTACGTGTCTCTCCTATTCATGACTCCCTTCATGCACGTAGGATATTTTTCGATACTTCTGATTGCCCCATTTTCCAGTATCTGACGGAATTGGGCAAGAAGGGTGGGTCTTGGACTTACTCGGCACCTGTATCCATCAACATTGGCAATAATTAATTAGTGACAAGAGTTTTGTAATATTCACACAACTGAATTAGCCGCGGCTGACGGGGGCCCATCAGCATTTTATAGCTCGTAATCGGATTTTTAGTTATTGAAAAACCTCGTCATACTATTAATCATAGTTTTTTGAGCGCGCCGCTCTCCAAGCCGATCGCTTACACGTCATTACAGAAAGCTTACATTGTTGCGAGCGACGGCACCGTTTATAACGCGTTATCTTCAAATCAACACAATAACAAGTTTAATAATGGACGTGATTAATGTGCTCGCAGGATGACGCGCCCCCCGCCGTCCCCCGCGCGCCCCTCGCATGCCCGCCGCGCCCCGCGCCCGCCCCGAATGACCAGACATTATTTAATTGAAATAGAAATGAAAGGGTGACAATTGTAATAGAAAAGAAAAGGGGTTCATTTTTTACGAAACTGCCGCGGTGAAATATCGTGCAAGCTGTGCGTCGCAGCATTTGTTGGTGGGTGCGCGCGGCAATTAGCACGATGTTCACATAGACATGGAACGCATCTCGCTTTGAAATATAGCTTTTCATTATGTGGCTAAGTGCCTACCTATATATTTTTTCTTCTTATTTGTATCATTTACAGGGTGACGTAAGAGGCGAGTAAGCCCGGCGCTTGTTAAGCACGCTGCCTGTCTAGAGACGGCTAAATATCTTGGGTGGCTACGGGCAGCAGCGCAGGCGGTGCGAGTAGCCATGCTCTGTGAATTTGTGCCAAAGACCACTCGGGGGAGGCCGATGTACAGCAGCGAACTTAGACAGGCTGATAATGGTTTGTAACACTGAACAAACTAAAGTCTATAGTTCATATCATACAATTACTGTTAGACCATATAAATCCTTAATATAGGTAATATAATAGGTAATAGGTCCCTAAGAATCGGGATGACTTTTACGTTACAATTTTAAATAAATACATATTTACCTCCACTAATATGATTGCAGGTGAAAAACAAATAACAAATACCTTTAACCGTCTCAAGGGAAATAATAAATCACGTTGCTAAGTTGTTTACGCTTTTACCGTCTTGTAGATTCAAAGGCGAGTGTCGAAATAGAAATCGGTCTGACGTTTACTAACTAATGACTCGCTGACAATGGGCCGGCGGCCCCTGCCGTGCTACTTGTGACTTTAAAGCTCTTTGTCAACGAGAATTTTTAACACTTCACTGTTAGATTTGCGCGAATTTGCGACATTGAAAAAAAATCGATTGATATGTCACGTTTTTATTACTGTTTGCGTCGCTACCTGGCTCCTTTATATCGCGCTGAGTAGGGAGCGACCCGGAGCGCTGTCAGCCGTTCTCTTACATCAAAGATAAGGACACATGACAGATACACACGGGAGTCATTGACGGTATTGTGCGCCCGGCCGTGTCGTGACGGGTAAGTGATCCGCGCTCCTTGTCCGCAGCTATTTTACTGTAGTCTGACTGATATTCACCGTGAGACATGGTGACCTACGATTGCGATGTAATAGGATTATTTTGAATTCAGAAATTGCTATTTATATTGATACTGATAAAAGCCCTGCAGTTCATTGAAAATGCATGGACCTAGTACAATTTTGGCCATTATTCGATTCGAACATTAAATTAATTTACAGTTGACTTCAGTATCAAATACAATATAACCCTAGCCATAAAAACAATAAATATTGAATATTCAAATCGTGGTGACAAGCAGAGGGCGGGAGCGGGGCCGGGGGGTGCGGGGAGCGTGAAATCGAATTGTTAACGCGGACGTTGCGAACATATTGATATTTTAATTAGATTTACAAAGTCGCGTCCGATTGCTCGGCGGGCTACACCCAACTCTTTGAACCGATCTAATGGCACCCCGCGGACTCCATTCGAGGGTTCTCGCCGACAGCCTTTGTACTGTTTCAATATTTACTCGCAAATGCATTACAGTAACAATACTTACTTAGTTTTTTAAATCTTCGTAACAGCTTCCGTGTTATCGTTTTCAAAAGCTTTGAAAATGTCGCTCACGGCGTAATTATAGAGTAGCGCGGCGCAGCAGGTCGCCAGCGCGCCGGCGCTGCCGTCAATGACGTCGTAATTGCTTTTGCATGCAAAGGTTATTGTTCAATAAACCATATGGTGCAGGCAGACCTTTGTTAATTCTTTAGTAACGTTATAGATAAAAAATAAGTTCGAGAAGCACTAGCCAGCTTTGTAAGTTCTCGTAGCTCCTAAAATGCACCTACATAATTCATTCATCATTAAAACATTGCTAAATGCGATTATTCCGAATTATATTTAAATAAATGTTAAAGCTAGATAAATAGACAGATTGTGAAAATAAACTTTTTTGTACCTGTTAAATATTTCTTTCCGAAACGATCCTAATTAGCCGTAAGTACCTCTATGTAGCTATTGTAAGTTGCATATCGGGAATCAAAATTGTACGTTTTTTCTATTTTGCCTCAAGCAAGATAATGTGCATACATAGCGGGTGCGATGCAATAAAAACGTCATTAGCGCACGCCGATGTAGTGCTGAGCGGTAACGAGTGCATAGCATTTTTGTATTTTTACGTAAAATAACGCGATCAATTTGCGCGCGCAGCGAGGGCGCGGCGCGCCGGGGGCCGGCGCCCCAGCGGCCCCCAGCCGTACAGAACTCTAATTGATACACTAGAATAAGTTATGTTACATAGAGGCAGCTTAGTACGTTAGTCCTACGTTTGTATTTTTGATCTTCTCATCGAATTCCATTGACTTGTTTTATAGAGAACTGTTGATAGAAAATGCATGGAAAATGTAAATTCTTAACTCCAAGTTAAGTGCTACAACTTTTATATAATCAATTCAATACGTTGAAACATCCGTAAGCCCATCACTCCCTGTCAAAGCGTAGATAGATAAAGATGAAGATTTAAAAAAATCTTAGTAGCACGTAATGAAGACAATTGTATTTTTACTTTTAATTAAATTTATTTATGTAGGTATTGTTACCCCGCAACGCGTAAGTATTTTTGGAAAATGTCGCAGTTGTAATATATTGAAAAAACATGTGTCTGATGCCTTCACATTACTTCATACATATGTTAAGTTGTCAGTCTATAAATACAAATGTTAAAATTTCAACTTAAATTATATTCTCCTTTAGGTATTCAATCTTCACGTTTTTAGTTTCATCTAAATAGAGACATAATAAGATATTCTGTAGCTAGCTACTTATTCTAAGAGCTGAAGCAGGGTGAATACGAAGCATGTTAACTTAACAAAATGTGATTTTCTTTCATTTAGCCCCTCGGAGAGTTCATATTTTCAATAATCATTAATATGTCAGTCGTACCCCCGTTCGCCGGCTGCCGACAATAGGCGGCCGGGGCAAGTGTCTGCAGAATGCGTGTAATTATTTATTTGCTCGGTGATCCCTCGCTGTGCCCACTTTCCGATCAACAGCCAAACAAATAAACGCAAAGAGAACAATGCGCAATATGCGCGGAACGTGCATAGCGCGCATTGTTACGGAATACTCACCTGAAAATGTAAAACATCGAGTTTAAACTTATCATATAACGCGTACTTGCGTATTTATCTGTTTGTTCTATTTATGTTTATTTTAGTTATCGGACGCAACAACGTCGTGGACGTAGTGTTTGAAAGTGTTACTTCACTCTATACTATGATATCCACACAATAGTGTAGTGCGCTCGGCAGCTAGGCGCAGGTAAAGACCACTTTTTATTCTGTGAATTTTAATGAATAAAAAGCTTAAATAGTATCGTTTTTCAGACAGCCTTTACAAAACATAAAATGCACAATGGCACGCCACAAAGCCCGAGACAAATATCTCGTACCGTGCCGCTGCTATTTTGACATTTTAATTTCACCCTTGCTCGAAATCCGTTTTGAATGGCGATGGGGGCGCGCTGATCTCTCTTGATACTTGTATCAAAATCTCACCCGGACTTGATTGACGTTTATCGCCGGGATTAAAATACAATTAAATCTAATTTTAAATTGTGAACACATTTCCTAATAGTAAAATTGTGTTCGTGCTAAAAAAGGAATTGTGCCGCAGGTAATGTTGAAAGAAATATAACCGTCCGTCCAAGGTTCTATTGAGAAGCAACAACGTCGTAACTTGCTCAGATGCTAATTTACCCTTCTATCGAATGCTTTTGGCACAATTTAACTTATCGAGGTATTCTTCTACACACTGTTTTTTGAGTTATATATTTTAGTAACGAACAGAGGGAAATAGGTAGGTACATGTAATAAACCTCAAATTTTAGTCATATTTAAAATTTCGATACGTTTAAAAAGTGGTGTCGCACACTCGCTCTTCTCTCCGCTTCCTCCAGCGCCTCTTTTCTTTTTTAAAATTTATAATAATATTATTTCGACAATACACCACAGCCAACCACACATAATACTTATTATACCCATCTACATCCACTGACGTAGGTACATCCAAACCGTTGCTATGATAACCTTTAGTGAGTTTTTATTCAAATATTTTGTTATAAGTTAGTTGTGTGTTAGTAATTTTCGGTGAATTCTTGACTGCCTCGTTGGCCGAGTGGTTGCAATCGCGACTGTCGATCAAGAGGTGCTGCGTTCAAATCCCGAGTCGGGTACTATTGGAATTGTTTAATTTAGAATTTCTAGTAGTGACTCGGGGTCTGGCATTGGTCCCCTATTGCCGTATACCGGGTATGGCAATAGGGACCATGGTACTTAAACGTAACTGAAACGTGAAACGTGGGAGTATACTACACTCCCTCTACACCCCTTCGGGGATTACAGGCGTGATTCTACGTTTTTCTTGAATAACTTAATAAAAAGAAATTAATGTTATTTTTTTAATTTAAATAGCATTTCATTATAGGTTAATACCACAAGGAACTTTATATACTTACATATTTTGCAGTAGTAATTTTTCATTATGGACGTTGATTATATTTGGATAGACGGAATATTTACTCCTTTCAAAATTTTCAAAATTCTTGGTGTCGGAGCATGATTATTTTCATCTCTGACTTTACTGATGTACGGCGACGTATTGATGGCTTATAAAATGAATAAAACTATTGTTACTCACCTGTCCAACAACTGGGATCGGTTTAGATGCTACACTCAAATGCTATCTGGCGCCCCTTACGGTACAAAAGATTTTTACGTTACAGAAATGTTTAAGACAAGTATATAATATGGATCTATTTGTGAAATAATGGCATCTGCCGGGCTATTTCCTTATTAGTTCGAAGCGTATCAAGCTGGCCGGCTTATAGCTACGGTTGGTGCAGCCGCTCAGTGAATACAAAGATTGCGTTTTACGGGAAACTATAATAGTGGTCATTTTGTTGTTTATACTTATTCAAATAGTTGAATCAACGTGGTGACAATGTTCGTATTAGTGATGATCGTGTGAAACAAAATAAAGAAAATGTGTCATTTTTAGCTTCTGAACTTCAAAAAAATGGGTCAGTGGTAGATTTAAATGAAACTGGGTAAGCCCGCTATGTAAGATAATCGGATAGCATCCCACTACATAGTACTTATGAGGTAAGGTGGTGATGGGGAAATTTGTGTAATAACATATATTCTGATTAACTGACTCATTTTCTAAATTTATAGATTATGAACAACTAAATACTACTATACAGTGCCTAACAGTTTTCAATTCGACCAGCAAGCTGTGAACCCAAGTGTAATTTTATTATTTAACGTCCAGCGTAGCGGGCGGCTATCAGCTAGTTATCTAATAGACGAAAATAATCAATGATTTATTTTAACGCATACCTACATAGGTATGATCGGTCGATGAGAGGAAACGAGTGTCAATCGAGGGGCCATTGTACGTCCGTCCAATGGCTCCGTTTGTCCGGAACGAGGCCATTTGCCGTAATTAAAAACTGGGCCCTCGTCTACAAAAGTCAATCGGAGGATTAATGTTTGACATGATCGTACGTTCGGAACTGCACTGTTGTGCTCTTTGTGGAGGCTGCCATTAGGACGTCACTTTGTAAGAGATTAACGTTTCCGATTGTTCGTTGTATTTATGCTGAAATAAATTACATGTCACTTACGGAGCCCTGTACTTTAACGCACATTTCTGATAATTCTACAATATTAATTAGCTCATTAGCTCACAGCTTTGTCCGTGCGGATGTACTTTTATTTAAAATTCAATTTATTTCTTTTGCTGTTATAAATGTGTGTAATATTGTAACATTATGGATATATAGAAAGAAGGTTCTTTTTTTTAAAAAATTAAAATTTCTTGTACATAAGAAATCTCATAATTTACTGAAAAAGAGTCTAGGCCTAGGTCTTCAAATTATTGTATTTTGATGACAAATATATTGAATGAATTAATATATTTTTTTATTACAGCGCTTATTGCTAGAAAGTTATATATTTATGTGTTTGAGCTACGGTTGTTGCAAAATTTAGCTAAGGTCAATAAATAGTAAATAGGAAGAAGGTGGTAGCGAAATCTATACACATCCCGTTGCATAATAGTTCGGCTACCAAAAAAATTAAGGCACGCTTTATTTTCAAACGTAACATATGATTCAATACAATAAGTGTGAGAAACAAAAAATACGATTGGTTTAGGTATTATACCAAGTTCATTTGAAAGTATTTTTGTTAGGTACATCCATGACTTTTTATTACTTCAAAAATAAAACACATAGGTATCTATTGTAAAAATCACTGAGCCAAAAAGTTCGTCTATCCATTAGGATAGACGAACTTAAAGGAAGAAGAAGAAGACAAGGCTTACTCCGTATCTTCGCGCTCGACGAGCTATTATGTATTAGGAGAAAGATTGTGAAATGAAACAAAATTTTTCATCAATTCAAATTCATATTTTAAACAGATTTTCTTTCCTTATTTAATCCTGTTGAGGGTTACATTTTCGAAAATGTTGAAACACAAAATAGGAAACTAGGAAAAACGTATTTCTAAGAAAAAAGCGATATTCTACTGTTCTTAGTTTGCTTTAAATTTGGCGAATTTTCAAATTCTCAACCCTTATTTAAGTTCCTTAGGGGTGAAACGAAAAAAAATAATTTCTTTGTGAGTGCTTCTACCACAACACACCACAACAAGGAATCCATTCATCAAATTTCATGTTTTTAGCTCCAACAGTTTAGGCTCTGCGATGATGAACCAATGTGCCAGGACATCTTCTTCATGTAGATTACCACCGCTCTCATCATTCCATACTGTCGTGCCAACGTAATACGGATTTCCATTCATTAAGCACATTATCTGTTCTACAACGCATGTAAAGTACAGATTCGAAGACCTTACACATTTCAGAGAACATGATAGAAAATTGTTATTTGTGCAAATGTTCTTAATAAATTCTATAATGTAGGTACTTTGGGATACAGTTCCTTAAAACTACACGTGACTTTATTTATAAAGCAGGTCGAGCGGCCAGCCGAGCTCCTTGATAGCTCAAATCTTAACTATTTCAATATTACTACAGTTCGCATTTTCAAAAATCGAGTACATTAATCTGTTCAGTGAACATTTTTCGGAAGGAAAGAAAGTTTAAATTTTCCCATGGGCCGTGTTCTCCCGCGGCCGGCGGGGGCTCGCGGATTAGGCATGACATTTTCATTACGAATAATAACTTATTTTATCGCCTCCACAAAACCAATTTCATGACTAAAGTTGTTTGCATTAACGATTTGCACAATTCTTGATGTACGGCTCCTATGCGGTACACATGATTCTAACATTTCCCATCACTTTCTATTCCGTTACAAAGCGCCACTGTAAGAGGGAGATAAAAATAATCGGAGTCTAGGGTCGCGCCGGTCACGCGGACCGAACGCAACCCTTTCATGTCGCCTGTGACTGGTAAATGATAATTTGATTTCACGGGCATCCGATGATTTATGCCGGTACCTTATCGCTCCATATTTTACCGATTTATTCTTTTTTCCCCTACATGCGTGAGTACGGCTTTATCTCTACTTTAAACAGCGTGGTGTATGACTTTTTTAACTAATCGGATCAATAAGACAGTAGGTAATATTGAATGAAGGCGCTCGCACTTATATGCAATTAAAACGCTTAAAGACACTGTAACTGCTAAGTCCGTCAATTTTCATGTACATAAATGTACCTACATTAAGTAGTCGGTTGTTTAAGCACTTGCTAAACTTATTGCTAACTTGTACGCCACCGATAAGAAACAGTTTTTCGACTGGCATGTCTAGTAAATAGTTCTTATTATTACGTCATCATGCCACCATCCTTATAAAGTAGGCTGAAAGCACCTAGTGCCAAATATCTTTATCTATAATGACCTGAAGTGCTTCTCCTACGTCTGTCACTCTATATACATACATGCATGTTGGTTTCGGAAACATCTAATTTCTACATCATACACAAATAATGCAATCTCAATAACATCGTAAAATATAAAATTAATAAGACACGTTGTTGACCGTTTTCACTTATGTCAAATATATTTATAATTTTAAGTACCTAATTCAAATACCTACCCACCACCATCTTAATCATCAGCATTTCTAAATCCACTGCATAGAGTGCCTCCTCCGAGGGGTATTAGTCGATGTGCCCACACTGAACATAGAG
This sequence comes from Parelbella macleannani, assembly GCA_018245755.1. Classification (NCBI taxonomy): domain Eukaryota; kingdom Metazoa; phylum Arthropoda; class Insecta; order Lepidoptera; family Hesperiidae; genus Parelbella; species Parelbella macleannani. Next base: position 8,733 of record DWEE01000327.1, on the reverse strand, counting down.
CTCCACCGGTCATCGGTCTGGACATTCAGCCGCAGTTAGGTATGGCTGCGTCATATCGGTATCAGCCACTCGGTTTCAGTCGCCTCTTACGACTGCCTGTATGGGGTCGGGGAGGTACCTATTGTTTCTCTGCCCCGACATGGTTCCTACTATCTACCAAAGAGGCAGTCTTTAGAATTTATTAAATATTGAAAAACAACATAGATTGATCATTTGTGAGAAGTGTTGTGTCTGAAGTAGTCCTTACATGTGTAGTAGTACAATTATTTAACTTACGCGGCCAAGTTTTGTTTTCGGTAACGCTCGTACTATGAGTTCATTATTAAATCGCATTATGTAACTAATTATGTAATAAGTGGACGTGTGAAGTGGACTGATTGTCCTGTAAAAGGGTTACTTGCAGTACCTACCTGTAATATAAATATCCATTTATGAAAAATGATGCACAACAACGGATATCAAACTTACATTTTTTATTATTTTATTATTATATCATTACGTCAGATCCTTTATGGGGGAGGCAAAAGCATTGAATGCCATGTCTCTCTCTATCATTAAGAAGTGACGTGGTGTTTTTTCCTTCGTTACTTCTCATAAACGCGCGTCTGTTTCGGATAATTTTAACTATCCCATCAGCCAATATCTGACCTATTTGGTCAGGTATCTGAGTGTGGAACTCTCTCGTCACCTCCATCGATCAACATTCGCGTTGTAAATACATATTTTAACTATATATTTTATCTGCCAAAATTTATATTTGTCCAAACACTCAAACACGAAATCTAAATTCACCCAATTATAGCATTATTTGTTTATACCAACAAGATAATGTTTCGGTATGTGTCCCGTAATGTTGTATTGTCTTGGTACACAGTAAATAATATTTATATTTCTACTTTACTGGAATAATTTACATTAGGTCGCGTAACACCTGATGTATAAGGGCATTTGGCCTACTGGTTGGGTCTAACAGCCCAGTCGCAGCACATATTTCTGCTGCTAAGTCTCAGTGTAGGATTGTTACAGCTCAAATAATGTTGGTGCTGGCCGTGAAGCAGTCCTACTCAGTACTATTAAACAAGCAATATCTAATACCTCTAGCTAATATCTAGATAAGGTTTCTTCATAACGTTCTCTAAGACTAATGAGGTCTATTAAACTAAGTTAGTCCAGTGTGGCAGACTATGGCTTTAACCCATCTCATTTTTAGCGGAGACCCATGTTCAAACATAAAACAATAAAACATGTTTAAAAGTCTTCGGCCAATATTAGATGCAGAAGCTTAGGGTTAGTAGTGATCATACATCATCAAGTCTAAAAAATATTTTTAAAACGTTAGGACTTTTAAAATTATAAAAGTAGCCATTCTTAATAAAAGTCAAGCGACGATATATTATTTAAAAGAAAATAAATGAACAGGAAATCATTAAATCCTATAAATCTGACAATGTTAACAATTTATTAGGCCACTTGAGTACATCAAATCCTCTTAACAGAAAGGATCCTTTCTTTGTGAGAAGAAAGGAAGATCCGTGTAATGTTCCCATATTTGTATAATATGTGTCTGAGTAATCAAATAACAGCGCGTCTCTCCTAATCCGCTCTTAATACGTTTTTGTTCGCTATTTTGATGCCTTCCTACGCCCCCGTTCAAATATTTGTTTATCTTTTATGTACTCACTATTATCGCAAACTACGAAGCTTTTATTCGCTGTTGGAGTATTTTTTTGTTAAAAAGCTCATATTTTATCTTAAAAAGTAAAGCTCCCAAAGCCACGTGGCTGTGATTGATCATTCGCAAACCAGATGTACACAGCTTTAGAATATGGCTCGCCTACGGACGAAGTTGTGAATACATGGACATATTTCGTTGATCTATGCTCGTAGCGCGTAGCTCAAAGTCCCTCTCTCGTATGTAAATCTGCTTGTAATAATTTATGGATAATTTATCCGATTTAATCTGCATTCAAGTTTTATTTCAATCGCGCACCGATCAATAGCGGCGCGGGCTCCCTAAGTGCGAACATCTGTATTTGCGTATCGCGCTCCCACTCCACTATTGCGACACACCTATTGCGACAAAGCCGTATTCAAATAACTTTAATCACTTAAGTACACAATCCCAGTCTAGCAACTAACCAATTATAATTATTCATACGCATTGGCGACAGCGCAATCCTTTCGCCCTATCGCCTCCCGTCTGTATAAGTAATATTACCCATTTATAATTTCTTTAATTCGCTTGAATAAAAATACGAGTTTGCTGTTTCTGCTTGTTCGAAGGATGTATTTGCTGATAAGTGTTACAGTAATATAAAAAATAATAAAGGCGTTGTAAAACATTAAACCCTTTTTATGGATGTTATGGGGTGTGTTCGGGGAGCGATCAATAAAATGATCTAGCTCACGCTTCTCGTGTGCAATCACTCGAAAATGTAAAGCGGAGCTCTTCATTTCACGCGCCGCGGCGCACATCGCGGAGACAGTTCTCACGTGAGCGACGCGCTGCCGCCTACCGGCGCGCAGCCATCTATCATCAACATGACACGTACCTCGCACACATCGATGACTACGTACAATTGCAACTAATAAAATTATGTACACCGCTGTACACTATCATACACTAAAATAGTTATCTTCTTTGTCGTTATGTGATCGATCTTTTATACCGGAAATGTTTTCAAAATGAGAGCATGAACTCAATAAACTGTGGTCAATTACGTAACACGTGACATATCAAAAAGGAAGAAAAAAATTACAGCGACCTTGTTACGGTTTTAATGGAAACGCCAACTTTAAGAGTCAAACTCCGGTCCAAAACGTATATATGTATAGTATCGTCATACATACCTCACTTAGAGGACTGTTTGGAAACCATGATGTAGATTGGTCTAATGTTAGTAACAAAACATGGGTACGTTTGAGATAACACTAAGATACGCAAAAAATACTGTACGATTAACCTGCAACCTGCTTAAGCAACCTGCTCCCAAACCCACCTCGAAAATAATAGAATGAGACTTTAGTATATTCCTGAAATGGGAATTTATGGACTGTCAGCGTCACAATTAGTGGAGTTTCTTAGGCCGATGCCTATTTTCAGACGTGACGTAGGGCAACCAATGTAATATACATTTACAAAAACCTCCACCATATTCCATGATATAATGGATTTCTCATTTCCACCAGATGCGCGATAAATGCTATCAAGAGGGTTAACCGTGACCTCATAAAAAACGGAATTTATTACATCTCACGACCCTTGCCCCGAAACTAAGACAGCGGAGGAAATAATAGAAAAATATCGTAATTAAAATCCAACCCTTCGTGCCGTTGCACAGTTCCAATGAGGGCTGGAATTGGAGCGAGGCGCGGAACCGATGCGATGATATAGTGGTATTTTAGTGAAGTTCGGCCGCGACCCACCTCGGCAGACGCGGGCTAAGCGATCTATAATGGCCCTGTTATGCACTTTATTAACAGTCAAACATATGACGTGCCTCATTTTAAACGACCATATCCGTGTATATTAAATACTTGAATAATACCTACATAATGTAAACCAGTGTCACGATCAACGGATTTAATTTCCATGAGATATGTTTTATACTTTTGTTTTAGCGTTTAATTTATTTCGCTTGTTTACTAATAGTACATTATAATTAATGTAAAACATATATTTTATCCCTGTCGGAGCGGAGAAAGAATACATCCCCCGATTTGGCGGCTACACCCGGCGTTGGCAGATCGCGGCATCGTGCCCTCTGCTTAGTCACAACTAAATGATGCCCTGGTCGCCCGCGAGTAGCAACGTAGGCGGTGCAAAAAAACGTTTTCTGAAATCTCCAACCCGCGTGGGGATTATAAGCAAAAACCCCTCTGGGCAGGTCCGTCCAGCAGAAGATTGAAAAAGGCTGATGATGACATAAGTGAAACTAAGCTAAAATCCGCGGAAAAATCGCTCGTAAGGATATATGCAGTAGTTCAGTGAGGTACCTAATATTATCCTAAAGCACTTGTTAATTCTGTGCCTATACTATTTTCAATCAATAGCTGAAAATTTAAACCTAAGTTCAAAAGCATTTCTAAATGGTAATTTTTGCATTCTCTATTAATGTAGAAACCTGTAGTACTGATGTGAATGGCTACTACTTATATTGTATCTACTGTATTTAAGGGAAACCTTATATTACCCCCTTTTGTCCAGATCCACCTTCCACGAATGTCGTATGTAATATTAGGAACTTGTGACATTTAATTGTCTTTAAATCTTTACAATTAATAGCAAAATATGGCTAAAGCAAGATTTAAAAGCAGTCAAAGCAAGAAATATTGAGAACGTACTAAAGAGTAATAAGCTGTGAGTTGTCAAATTATACCCACAACAGTACGGGATTGATGACGAGATTTCAACGAAAACATAATTCCCAGCGTAATGTCTGGCAATTTCGGACGCTGGCCGGCGCACAAAGCACGGCCGGGATTAGATTTGGAACGTGACGACGATTTTGAAAATTTAAGGTCGTTATTAGAATCGATTTACCTACTAAATATCAAGGAATTAGTTCATTTTAAATCGGTTTTAGTAATCTAATAATGTTATACATAGAAATGATAAAGATCATAGCATCGTAATATAAAAGGATTGGAGAGTTTAGTATGTGAAAAATTGTTCCAAGGGTTACTGCAATAAATTTACAAAACATTATGTAAAACCTGAAAGGATCACGTACAGCACTGACTTTATAACTGCCAGCAAATCATTCATCGTCATCATCACTATTAGTCTGTTAGAGACCATTGCTGGACATGGGCCTACCTAGAGGGTGGTTTTACCTATAGTCCCTAAGCTAGACATGGTGGCAGCAAGTCATAGTAGAATTGTAGTACCATTATAAAGATTTAAATCGAAAAACAAATATTAAAAAACGATTTTTTACAATGTATTTTCAAAAAATCGAGTTTGGTAACTTCTTGACCGCCAATTTTGGAGCTCCATCACGTTTCATATTGTTTTGGGCACTCTGTTATTAAGCGTAAACTGGCAACAACTGGTCATCTCCGAAATGGCATTTCCATTTATTGCTTGTAGGCTTCTTATAGGCTCACCACCTATTCCATGGGATGTAAATGTAACTGATGAAACTTGGGAGACACTTCCAAGTATACACTACACTTCTCGGCCTATCCCTTCGGGGATTGCAGGCGTGATATTGCGTTACGGTAACCATGATAAACCATAAACGTAAAATAAATTTTACACATGTTCATTTATTTACACGTGTTATACGTATATACGTTATAGAAGCGTTTGTAAGACCCGGTATTTCTATATCACAGAACCATTTTAATTACATTTTTGTGTAATTTCGAGTGGGTCCCTGCAAGGCTTGAATTCACAAATGGACCTTGTGGGTGGCGCTGCAGTCGATATGTCACCAAATTTAATTTGCTGAACAATTGACAACATTACATAATTTTGAGCGGTCCTTTCTATTTTTTTTACTTTTTTATACAAAGTTGGAATCGTAAGATGTAGTTATGGAATCAAAATAAAAAAAGTGTAATTTTTAATTGCAATTAACATATTAGTGAAAACTGTTTTTCGGGGTAGAATTACGTCTGCCCGGTCCGCTAGTGTAATATAGACAAACCTATAAACAATCGTCGCTCATACACAGCCTATTGGCAGTTTTACGCTTGAAATTCTACTAAAACGTCAACAATGCAAACAAGAAATTATATAGATTATCGGACATAAAAACGCACCTAGCTTGTTCCACATCTCGATAACATTGAAAAAAATCCATTGTAATCGTATTCTAAGGTGGAACTTCTTTGATCGAATTACTGACACAGCCAAACATTTCAATAAACTCGTATAAAAACGTGAACTTATACAAAAGATTAGCTAAGAATAACATTCACTGCCTTGTGTTATTATACGCCGCCTCCATTATTTGTAACTTTCGTCTGAACTTATTTTGAGCTTTAGCCGCACAGCGTTAGATGTCATATTTGTGGAAAGGAGGCTTCGACGGTCGGCCGGAGCTAGGTGCGACGTGCGAGCTGCAACAGTGTTTGCTGTTTGTTAAAATATGCGTGAACAAGCGCTCCTCGGACGGCTACTGATTGCTCTTCAATAGCAGACACGATGAATGGATACTTGACAGCGCACTGCCGCGCTACCTATGCACCTACATGTCTGTTCCACTTTTGTACGTACGAAATCATATCCTCTTCTCGTATTAAAGGAAGAATAAATAAAGATAAATCAATTGTTCGTTCTTAATTGTTTTGATGTTAACACGTACCTATACGGTTATAAAATTAGCATTCCGATACCAGTTCTGCTGTAACAATTATTAATGTAAAATAAGCGATACATTTGGACTGTTGAGTATTCATTTATACCTTTTGATACTTATATTATGTATTTAAATAGTTAAATAAATAAATATCAACAATAATATAAATAATAATATAAGTGTACATTAGTCTGTATGTAATGTACATTTGGTACATTAATATGTTATTTTAAAGCACATATTTGTTTCGACTCCGATAATTCATTTTAAATACGCATTACAGTTGTAGGGTTCAATGTTGAACTGGTGGTCAATAGAAACTCCAATGATTTTGTCCACTGTTTCTAAATAACTAGCTGGATGTTTGATCATGGACTCAAATTAGATATTGTGAGGATATAACTCTACATTATGATCTAACAACTTTAAAAAGTGTTCCTTCCCCACTACAAAGGATCGCCGACTCGCCCGGGGGTCCCTGAGCTGGCTGCCTCTAATGTCCTTCACCATTCTTATCCATTTAAGGGCTCTCAGTGCGAAACTGAGTACTCAATGAAACTTATTCATATACATATTGTTATCTAAATTTCAATCGAGTGCATTCTGCCGGACGAGTGCACTTGAGTCGGGCAGACATCGCGACGTCTTGCTTTCCAATAATAGTAAACATTAGGATTATTCTTTTTAAACTCTTATTTCGACTCTATGCGCATGCAATGCTATTGTATCTTAAGTGTATTTGGAATATCTTTGAAAGCTTTTAGCTCAGCTCTGACAATCGCCGATCGGCCCGGGCAGTAACAATTTCGTTTGTAGCAGCAATAATCTATTGCAACAACACAATGTATAGTTTCATATCAGTATGCAATATTTGAAATAGAAATACTTTGATTCCATCGCTATAATTACATATTACACATATAAAAAAACAACTTAAGTAACACGATGGAAAGGGCACGCAGTCTTTGCCGTGGGCGACCAAGCATATCCGACGACTATTGATTTTCAGTGACGGCCCCTGTTTAATTTTTCGTTTGTAGTTCGACGAAGGTGACAATATACAAATGAGATAAAAGATACTCATAAAAAGTTAGAAGTAGTTAAAAGAAAAACAAAAAACCAAACAAGCTATGTTGGTGTAGTACAAAAACAAATAAAGGAATGAATGCCACAACACATATCTAACAGAGAGAAATATAAATTGTACAATAATATAGCAACGGAATGACAGATAGGCTAATTTCGGGTCTGTGATTATAAAATATTATGGTGATGAGTGTTGCCTGTGCGTGTATGTTGTGTGTGTGTGAGCGTATGTTTTCTGTAGTGTCATTAAGAATAGCTTTTATTTGCTTCTAAAGTTTGATACTGTTTTTAGGTTACGAATAGGCGACGGGAGATTATCCCGGCGGACATTATCCCCGCATGTGGTTGTATTATATCGGAAGCTGCCCCGAAATGCTACGTTACGACGCGCTGGTTTGGTTGTTGTTCTGTCTAAACTCGTTGCCGATTCATTTCGCGGTTCACGTCGCAGACGAAGGAGTATCTTACAAACCACCATATCGTGAACTTGCACACCTTAAGGATAATAAAGCAAGTTTCTTCAAGGGCTAGACATATGCCATGCCCAGTTTGTATTAGTGCAACATAAATCCGGCAACGTCGTTGCAATTAGTATAGTACGTACTCATAGAAATGTAACGAATAACAAATATTTTCTTAATTAAACATTGAGAGACGAGGACAAATCATTTTGTGTTTTTAGGTAACTTGTAGTGTCACAACGCTGAGGGCTGAAACAAAGGGTGTGGCAGGGCCGCACGCGCCACTTGGAGCTCGTTAGCGGCGCACTGGGCACAAAGCGCCCGCAATGCTCGCCGTACGTTGCCATCATGCTAATTGCACCCGAACCATTGTTTTAGTGCGCACACCGCGCCGTCACTCTGCGGGGCACGTACGCGGATCTGACGTTTGTTTTGGAACTCGTCGCGGTGGTCCTACAACCATCCTATACCGACATTACAACACAATAAACGTATTTTATAGTTTCATAAGTCTAGACTTTGAAAACGTTTGAAAACAGCCACAGGAGGCTATACAGTTCAAGTATTATTATTAAGTGCAAACTTTTTAGATAACAATCTACTCATTACCAAAATTATAATAAGTGTTCGATCGTAGAATTCGATCATAAATCATAAAAAATAAGTATGAGTGTTATCTAAGTTCTAGTGTCAAATACTACGCTTATATAACAAATCTTCCCTCTTTCCTACTTATTGACAACAATCTGTCTCATCTCTGACGTTGACAGTGGGAACGTAAATAACGAATGGTTAATTTAATGCAATTTATTTGTAATAAGTACATATTACACATACATTTTAGCATCCTCCACTCCTTCTCTATATAAACTATAAGT
>DWEE01000326.1:0-18490 GCA_018245755.1 Parelbella macleannani | reverse complement strand
TAAATAGCATTGACACATCTAAACCACACCTCTAGCGATTGGAAATATTTCCAGAAATTGTTAAGAGTTTAGAAGTAACTCTATGAAAGGAACTTTATAATGTCATAATAATTACTAACTTGAATTTTGTCAGAATCATCACTTAATGTCTCTCTAATATCATTGTCTTCAATATCTGATGTGGAATTGCCTACATGTTCCTTATCATCATCTGTTCCATTTACTTTAGGTATCTCTGGTTCATTTTGTTTTGAAACATCGGGCTGTTCTTCCACATTATCTTCCTCTTCATCATCATTGTCATCCAAAACATCTATATCTTCATCTAATGTCATGTTGGCTACATTTTCTTTATGTTTCTTACTATTTTCATGATTTTCAAATGAATTTACATTTTTGAATAATTTATTACAAGCTGAACAATAAAGATTTTTCATGGCTGGTTTACTTTTACTGGATGATTTTGTAGCTTTAGAATTTTCACTAGCCTGAAATCGAATTATGACATATGATGATGCTAAAATAATGACAAAAATAAGTGAGAAAACAATTAGTGAATAATGTTTCCTCTTAACAATACTACTTTTATCTGAAATGGGTATATGGGTTTCTATTGATATAATATAGATCTGTACAAAAATTTAAAGAAAAGTTTACTTCTTCAGTCTTGGAACTCTCTTCATTACTGCTTTCCATTCCTCCCTCACTAATTGTGTCGTCATCAGATGATATTCCAAACTCTTCTGCCAGCAGAGATTCAATTTCACTTAGCTTCTTCTGATAAACTTCACTTTGCATAAAAGAAGATTCTCCTTGTTTTTTCTTTGCTTCTTGTATCTCTTTTTGTCTCTGCAAAATTCTTTCTCTCCTGACTTGTTCCGCCTAAAACAATATCACATCATTATTGTATAAATTTTATATAGACTATGAGAATAAACTAACTATGTTTTGATATATATAATTGCCTTTCTTTTATTTTCCTCTGCCTTCTCTTGCAGCAGTTTAGTGTGCTCTATAACTCTCTTGTCCTTCCTGCGAACAAAGCTAACAAGTCTTCTAATTTCTTCATTTCTCTCCTTGCGTGCTTTTTGTCTTTTTTTGTTATTTTCTTTCTCCATTATTTTTACAATCCTGCGGTTATCGCCTTGCGATATTTCATATTGGTCTAACCATACATAGCCTGTAATCATGTAATTCAGTATGACATTTAATCATAATTAACAATTAATGAAACGCAAAAAAAATGGAAATTACAGGGTGCATTACAATAAAAACTACTTAAATTCTATAATAATAATAATCAACCCATTTGTGATTCCACTGTGGGAATATGGGTCTCCTCTCATATTGAGAGGGTTAGGGCCATAGTCTGCCATGCTGGCCAAGTACGGGTTGGCAGACTTCACAAACCTCAGAGAATATTATTTTTTATAAATTCTACGGTGTGCAGAGTATTATTATTATTAAATTCTATAGGCCAAAACAAAACCTAAAAGATTTTGTTTTGGCCCAAAGAACTATGCTTGAAATATAATCTACATCAATTACTCTAAATATTATATTAATTGTATTGTACATATTAAATATATAACAATATGCTTGTATGACTACTCAGTGACATTAACTGTGGTCATGTCTACAAAAAATAACTTAGTGATCACTTTATTTTAGGTATATCTCAAAGACAAATGATACCTACATATAAAATTGCCATTCTTTAAGTGAAGTATTCCATATTCTTAAATAACAATTCTGGTCTGTTAGACATTGTTTTTTTACAGAACTAAATGTCTTATTACCATACTATACTATACCATTAAGATAGCAAATGTATAATTTTAATTATATCATGACAAAAACACACTTTTATTAGTAGAGAAAGACATCCAGTATGCATAAAACTCATGAACGTCTTCGTAGGGAGTTGTGGAGTTGCCAAATTTGGGAATCTTATCCGCATCAGTTGGGTCGTCCAGGAAGTCCACCTCTTCTGCAATGAGCTTAGAGAATATCTGCAAAATAAATTAAGAGTTTTTATGGACAGTATTGAAGATGTGGCCAAGCGGATGCCTGATATTTGATATTTAACAGTCAAGGAATACATAGCTATTTTTAATAAAGTAATATGTTCAGTTCCCCACCTATATGTAGAAATTTGTGTTTGTTAGGTATCTATTTTTGTACTTTATGTAATAAAATGTCTACTACACATAGACTGAAAGAATGCCATATTAAAAAAAAGTTACAGTACATTTTCTTCTAATAAATCTTAAAGCATTTTTAAAATTGAACTGTATAATTTAAATTTTCTCCCTACATAAAGGTTAGTGGTAGCACCCACGCTTTTTAGGACTTAGAAGAGCATATTTAGCAAATGTCAATTTTTAAAAATAATGCATGTCCAAAAATATTTACAGATACCTCTGGTTGATCTTGGACAGTATCAGATAAATATTGACTTTTCAGATAGGATATCATCAATGTGCAATGACCAATTACCATTGGTTAGCGTGTATGACTAACTGCTACAATACATATTATGTACATAATTTTTGTCTCATCATATCAGTATGCTATCCAGTTGCTATTATTGTGGTATGATTTTAAGAAATATATTTATTCTCATCATTTGGGAGGAGTGATGTGTGAATTAGGGAAACTGCAAATGGGTTGATGGTATGAGGAAAAGTTTATCTGAATATTTATAGCCGTGTTTTCATTTAAGTGTAGATCATATATAAAGTACAACTATACAATTTTTTGAAGGGTGTGTTAAATGCTAGTTATAAATGAGGAAGATCATTTTTGGGTCTTTAGAACCTGGTGTCCTGATGTTGATACCGAGTTATTTCAGATTTGCACAACCATGAAAATCACCTTGGTTTGCCTTCTGCTGCACTAATAGGATTCTAGGTAAACCTAATATTAGATACTACGATCAGATTTCAGAAATACTAAAAGCAGGACCTGGTCAAGTGTATATTTAATAGACAAACATACAATTTTCCATATGTAAGCCATAATCAATGAAATTTATTTTTCTCTCTTGTCCATTATGGTGTTTGATAAGATCTTTGTAGGTAACAAGAAAAATTGTGAAATTGTTCAACAGAATATTTTTCATATGATTGGAGTGACTGACAAAAATATATATGCACCTCATTGTAAACTCCGTAGAAGCCTGGTGGGTCATCACCATACCCCATGTAACAGGACGGACTGAAGTAGGGAAACACATCAAGAGAGTCATCATTGTAGGAACTGCCGGCTCCTCTAAGGAGTTGTTCTCGATGATTATCATACCTGGAAATTATCAATCAGTAATTAACAACAATACTGATTATCAGTCTGTTTTGGTCCACTGCTGAATGTAGGGGCCTTTTTATGCAACATTGATGTTGCATAAACATGACCTGTCTGACCTGTCTGATGCAGCTTATTTCTAGCAGTGGACTTAAATAGGCTGATGATGATATTAAAGTTGTAAGTGGTCAACAAATTGAATGCTGCGTAATAGGCAACTGGTAATTGATTAGAAGCTATTCCAAGAATATTATGCAGAGTTATTTGTTGACTGACAAACCAGGAGTTGACTAATGAAAGAGTACCACACAAAATTATATGTCAGATTACTATTATACATAAGTTTACTTGTGGTGGGTTAGTTTTCAGGGATATTTCTCTTCGACTCATTGTGACTAAATAGTTTGGCAAAAAAGGTAAAGTTCTCCTTTAAATATTTAGTAGAATTGATTTTTAGACATTGATAGTTAGCAGAAGCACATTATTTTTGAGCTGTGAGCATGTAATAATGGCCTGATATCAACCAGAAGTGATTACTTCTTCACAATCCCAAGTTAGTCTTAGTATACTAACATTTTCTTTTTAATTTTCAAAGATATTACTTAATTCCGACATAAATATACGAAAATAAACATAAAAATGGTGGAAATGGTGTTATAGTGTATGACATACGCAATTTATTAATAATATGAACCTTTGAATGAAGTCCTTTAATTGTAGTGAATTTTTCCATAAATAATTAATTTATTTTAATAATAGAGTGCATTCCTAACAGGTTGTAGGAAGTGTATTTCTGAACATCGTTGTGCAATGAATATTAGTCGCAGAAAAAAATATTATTTAATAAGTAGGAATCTTTGATAAATAAAAACAAGAAGGCTTACCAAGCTCTCTCTTGTGGGTCAGATAGCACTTCGTAAGCGTTCTGAACAAGCAAGAATTGCTCTTTTGCCTCCTGCAGGTTGTCCAAGTTTTTGTCAGGGTGCCACTGTAATGCAAGACGTCGGTAGGCTTTTTTTATCTCCGAAGCGCCTGCATCTCGTGCCACAGACAGTACTTCGTAGTGGCACTTCATTTTTATACCATTCTAATCACTTTCACGGTTTTCAATACCCGGCGACGATTACAATAATCACAAATATGTAGTATAACCTGTTATATAGTTATTTTTCACTGAAATACCACCAATTTTTAATAATGGCACTATATTTGTTAAGATTAAGGAAGTATCTAATTTTAACAGTGATTATAGTTTAGGGATATATTTTAAAAATTACTCAAAGTACAGATCGACGTCCATTTACACGACGTCCATGCTGTTTTTTTCAGTTCATAACACTGCAAAAAAGACTAACAGTGTTGTAGCTGCATATCGATTTTTCCCCGTTTATGAGTTTGTAAAATTATATTAAAATACGTAAACCAACACTATTCTATTACAAAGATTTTCATCTTGTTGTTTTCTAATAAGAATGAAATATAATTGATTATTACATTCGTTACTTTGCGTGAATTGAAAATAATAAATCCAAGCTTTATCGATGTTACAATAAAGGGTTACAAAATTTAGGGAGAAAATGTATAAGGTAACATTTAAACAAGATGTCATTTTCACAGTTCAGATAGCGTTGGTTTTAATATTCTTATTTTCTTAATATTATTATTAAATATTACTATACCTAGTTGCTTATTTTAAAGGAACTATAAATATATTTGGCAATTTTATGAATTGAAAAATATTTATTTTATAATTTATAAATGTAATTTTCGCCGTTGTCATCGGTATTTCGTGTACTGAAGATATATTTTGATATTTTGTTTCGTGAGTATAAAATGCTATCAGTTATTTTTATATAAATATTGGCCTTAAAAAAATATGTCTAAAATATAGGTACTTTTTTAAAGCAATAAGGACAAAATTTTATATTTAAACGAAAAGGAAATAATTTTTAAAACATTTTTATCATCTAATGTTTCTCGACGTAACCGATTGTTTAGTAGTTAAATTATTTTCTCTCCATTCGTCATCAATTAAGAACATGATTAATTCATTCTCTACTTTTCATGTCTATGATTGCCAATTGGCACTGGATTAATTGCATTTGTTTATATACCTACAAATTTTTTAGATATATATACAGAAACAAATAAATATACCATGACTTATAGTATTGACGTTCCGTTTGATTTCCGATTTTCCGACTTCCGGAAAATATATATCAAAATTAACGGCAAATAGCATGGGCGGATCTCGAAAGGGTTATCAGAGTCGTGTAGGGCGGATTATTTAATTTCGCTACATTTAAATAGTATGAACATAGCGCATTTATGACAGGTGCTTGTGAGTCATATAAATAATTGTGGTGTATGGTGTTGATGGCTTACTAAACATGTTCCGTAAATATGTAATTCAGTAAATATTTTTATCTCTTCCACTCTAAGTTTTTGTAGCATTTATTCTCATTCTGCATTCGTTTTTACTCTTAAGAAATTTTGTAAACATTTTAAATTGCGTTCAAAATATTCTAAGTAAAGACTTAAAGCTAAGTAACTAAAGAGTATCAATAACTTTATTCAAAATTATTAAATTATTAAATTACAATGTAAGGATGTTTATAGTAATAAGAAATAACTAGATTATAACTACCTATATTAAAAACAGGTTATGTTATATTATTTTGAACCCACTTTCAAAAGGTTAATAAATTCTTATTGACAAAAATCCGAATAAAGTAGCAACGGCCGGTCATTCCATCTCGTCGACATCTTCCTTGAAAAAGGCTCCATCTCCGCCTGTTTAATAAACAAGTGAAAATTATACACCAATGTTTTAATCATCTTACGTTCTCTTACAACGTGTTTATTAGAAATCCTAAGAAATATAACGTCAGAAATTATTAACATTTTTTCTAACGATTGTTCAAGAAAAGAAATCAGAAACATTCTCAATTTTAATAAGTAAGAGAAAACGTAATTTCACATGCATGTTTGCAGAGGTAGACAGAATGATTGTACTATATTCCCACCTTTCCCCATTTACGTTTTCGTCCCACTATCGTATAGGGGGTGATCTTATTACCATATACCTACTGTTCAATTTTAATGTGTAGTTTTTTAGTTGTACGTAAGGACTACATATGTTCTTGTAGAGTTGATCGCAGTAACCCAACAATGTCATTTGTCGTCTAATTACTGATCGGTGATCGCTAGTGGAATAATGTCACGAGCGTTTTTCAAGGCTTTTCTAGATGTGCGATAGAGAACTCTAATTTAAATAGGGTTGCCATAAGACATTCTATGTGTTATACATTATAAGACACCATGTAACGGCACTTTAATTGTAATGAAACACTGTTGTTTTGTATGGGTGTGATTATACATAACATCACACCTGTGTTTCTCCTGAGGGGTAGGCAAAGTGTAATTATGCTAAAAGTATTGTTAAAAGTAATCATTGAATAAAGTGTTTTATCTCACAAATTATATACATATTTGCTCATTCCAGGTTTATTTCTATTAGGTGTTATGAGGAGATTTTTTCAAAAACAAATGCTTTAATGAACAATGTTTATTAAAAAATATACCTAAAGGTAAACATTCAAATATTTTTTAAAGAAAAATATATAAGAGTACATATCAAATAAAATATTAATAAAAAGAGTTACATTAATTTGTCATTTTATATAGGAATAAAGGGTGATGATTCCACTTTACAGAAGGAGTTCTTGGGTAATTACTGAGCGTCGATGTATCAAAGTCGGACTTCTGCTGTTGAGACAAATAAATATTTATAGTCTGTCCCAAATGCTTTCCGATAAAAGCTACAACTCATGCTATGAAAATCACAAGAGTATTTTGAATTGCAATAATGGAACGGAATAACAATTCCCTACGGTTTAACACCTACATGGTAGATGAGTTTCATTGTAGTTTTAAAAAATGTTACAAATATATACCTACATATTTAAACTTTGTTTTTTTTATATAATATTTTATATAATTATTGTTCTTATGAAAATACTAGCATTATAACAACATTTTAAGTGAGTCCAATTTTCTTCTATTGTTTACGAGGGGGAAAACTTTAAAAGGTACCCGGTACCCTGGGTGAGATTCCGGGTTATGTGAATTTTTTTCCGCAATAAAAACCTCTCCGTAGCCTTGCTATAAAACTTTTCATCAGCTATTGTTTATGAGGGAATAATAGGAAACTCATACCAAGTTTTGGCTTGGCGGTTGCATGTTGAGAACCGTGGTGCTGCTGCTAGCTGGTTTACTGGCTTTAAGAATAGGTTCAGACCACTCTTCGTATAGGTAGCTACGCGGCCCGAGCGGTAGGTCCGGCGCTGTGCGACAGTTTTCGATTATCCATTTTTGTTCTCGAACGGATGGTGATCTATGAACAATAGAACAAAATTTAAATTTGAACAAAACCGTTAACGCTTTATATTTTACGCTTATTTGTTGTGTTTTGCAAACGCACATACCTGAACTTGCAAAGTTCCAGATAAATATTTTGAATGTATTTTTAAGGAATAAATAACTCTGTAAGCGCTTGTGGCTGTACAAATAGGCTATTATTTTTATAAACGGGCTTTTATTAGAATGATGTAATTCTCCTGACAATGTTTTGAGATCGTGTGGGTGTAAAGTTCTACTTGGAATCTGAGAAAAGTAAATTCAAGCCAGCGTCGGTACATCCTTAATTATTTCAGCACAAGAATTTCGTGTCTGTTTAGATCAGCTCGTTTTTATGGCGTTTCACCAACAGAATGTAAAACCCAGTAGGTACCGAGTTAGTTGCCTAACATACACGGGCAAAATATATCGGACAAACATTCCTGGTCCCTTATTCCCACTCCATCCCGTAAATTATTAACTTTATCCGCACTCGGGTACAAAACCCAAACGTTTTAATCCATTTGTGTATATTTTAAGTTATGGGTAAAATTGGCATAAATATATTATGAATAGAATATTCTCCTCAAATATGATCTGTCATATGGGAAATATTAAAATGAATAGAACGAATCAGTTAACTTCCACGTATCTTATCTAGGCGGCCAACGAGTGAAACACTTTGCCAGAGTCTCTATTTCCAGACACATATAATCTAGGACTCTTTAAAGCAAAAGATTTCCTAGGCTTGCGGGTTCTACCTCATATCAGGACACATCTGCGTTTTCCATCGGACAAATCGGAATTCCAGACCTTATAGTAACAATCATAAAAAAAACCAGATGCACATTTCAGGTATTCTCGTATTATGTTGATATAAGCCACGGTCCACCAGGAAGTTAATTACCACTGAAATTGGCATACGATTCGACCGGTCGCTAATTAATCCCACGTGGCTACCAACGTTCGTTCAGATTTCTCCCATTGTTTCTGTTATTTAAGGGAATATTTTACACCACGCCACGTTCACGTGTACATCATAATAACAGGGACAAAATAAAATCCAATTTACGAGTACCAAACGAACATTGATTAATTTGAATATGGAACAGACTTTTTTTAATTATTTTTTAATCATTGCTTTACAATCATACCGTTATTATTGTACTCTTGCAATCTTATTTCTACATTGGACATATTATGCCCCAATCGAATGATTTACAACCAACCAAACATTTTAATTCATTTATCATTACTGGTTGTATGACTTTAATAGCTACAATTTTTACAATTTAGATCAAGCCTTAAACGTATTTAGCCTGCCAATTTGCATATGGTCAGTGTGGCAGGTTACTTTAACCCTCCTTAAGTTGCAAGAAGACGTATTTCCAACTATGGAACGAAAAACAAAACATATTGACACTCTTACCTGATAATAGCTGTTAGATCATTCGCCTTGTAGACAACCTTCGTCTTGGGGTCGTAGAGCCCGTCACCGGTGTCGTAGTACCCGGGTGGCACCGGATGTGTGGGTTGTTCGGCCGTGAGGAACGACCGTCCAGCTGGCTGCAGGCCCTTTTCGTATTCTATTGTAAACCTACAGACAACCGTATTATTTATATATTTACGTACGATTGAGATAATTGATTTTTGATTTATGAATCTTGTATCCATGTAAAACAAATCATGCTTCTTTTGCTTCTATATGTATTTATTTATGTATATATGCAAAGGACGAGAAGCGTCATTGTGTGAATGCGTTCCTGTGTGCTTGTATGTGTGTGTGTGTGTGTGTGCAATAAAGCAGCTATGATGTCCTGGATCAGTAAAAATTAAGAATTTAGACTTTTGTTTGCTTTTAGAAGTCATTTACTGAATGTATTTGGGATTACAACGTAAACAAAGGTTTAGGTCAGAAAATAAACGATCCTAATAAAAAACAAATATTTAATAAAAATAAGAGCTTTTATTTAAATTCATTTTATTGTTTGAGAAAATTTGGAAACTTCGTTATTAATACAAAGGTTTGGCCGATTTTTCCTAATTGCGAAGGTTTAAAAATATATCATTTACATTGTTATGATTCCCGCTTATTTTTATTTTCTTTACAAACAAACCTTTTAGGTTGCTTTGTTGGTCGAACGGTCGCATGTGAATCCGCCGATTGAGAGGTCCTGGATGCGATGCCCGGGTCGGGTATAATTTGGTCCTTCAAACTTGTAATTCCGAGTAGTGGATTTTAGAATGTGGGACTGTACCACACTGCTCTTCGTGCCTCTTCGGGTATTACAGGCCTGGTATTACGTTTTTATATGGGTGGCAAAAGCTTTTGTGTCAATAAACGGTATGATTTACTATACTTTCTTACCCTACTTCTAAAATATACCATGGGAAGAAACCCAAATGTACTTAAACAGTCACATTATAACCCTTTTTTTATTTATTATCCAAAGCTCCGCATTCCCACTCACAACGATCCCATTAAAACGAATGTACCTAATGTTCAAACATTAAATGTGTCCGAATACTAGAGAGTAATTCATGTCTGTCTATTTGTAACAGTGGACAAAGAATTTCTATGTTAGATATTCGCTAGATATTTGCTTTAAACGAAAAAAAAAACCCATTTGTTTCCCTCGTTACGCGTTTCAAAGATATTAATGGATCTCATTTGGCGGACTTATATTAATGTTATCAAGTTGGACCATTTAATCCTTTATTTCTTTATTTCATTGTGATTTATTCGTATATAAGTACAAACGTTGGTCATGGTTATATTTCTTAGATTGTTATTTATTCTAAAAATTATTAAACCGTTTTTTGTTAACGATCTATGGATGCTATAGAAAGGTTTATCTTTGTTAAAACAATTTCAAATTCTAATAAACTATCGGAGTTTGGATCTGTGCCCGATGTATGGAAATAGGCTCACCACATACTCCACGGTGGAATATAAACCTAACTGATGAAACATGGGGGTGTACTACACTCCTCTGCTTACCCCATCGGGGATCACAGGCGTGATGTTAGGTAACGTTTTGTCAAAACGTTAAGTAGATGGACCAATTTTTAGTTAGTCACGTCAAAATGAATATACATATTTCAAAGCATCTATTTTCGAAAAGTACCCAGTACTTCTAAATCGCCATTAAACATAACTTGTATTTTAGTAACAATAATATAATCTGACATTACCCGAAATACACAGAGATTCACAGAATATAACTTAAACGTATGTTAATGTGACCATTGGGAGTATATGATTGCAATATCTAAATGTGTTATAACACTTTTTTATCTGTTACTATCTGTTTTACCGTAATGTTCCCCACAACGGCAGACCTATATCACTCTATTTATAACGATAAATCAAACTAATCACTTTAATTATATCATCGAGCAGACAAGTACACTAAAATCGAATTACCTTTGTGTTTTAGACAAAACACTCTTTCAATATCTCATAGACAGTTGCTGATTTTATTGAGATAGTGTTGCCAGTTCCGCTCCATTTTAGATTGTGTTTTCACCTGAGAATACTAAAGTGGCGAACAGATTCAGGGTAGACTAAAACTTAGACATTCATTGTATATTCTGGATGGTTTTAAGTGAATCGAGTCTAGCTTCAAATTATGTTGATGCAAGTGAAGTTTATAGAAGTTTAACATGATTAAATACTCTATTCTATTTTGTATTGTCTTAAGTAAATTGATTTTGATTTTTCTTGTTATCATTATTGCTTTTGTTTGCTTCAGATATGATCACGGAGAAGGCTTTAACATCTCAAAAAATTAACATGACTATCATCATCACCATCATCAGCCTATCTCAGTCCACTGCTGGACATAAACCTCCCCCAATGAGCGCCATTGCGCCCTGTCTTCGGCTATAAATACATGACTATAAATACCGAAAAACATAGAAACTCATATCATCAATCATAGAACTCTATCTTTTATAATATTTATTGTTTTGAATTAGCATAATACATAATAACTCTAGTTGAGGGAAATGATAGAATCCATTCTACTGGTAAGCTTTCTAATTGTTCATAAGTTTTTGACATTTTAATAGAATTTTCGATTCAGCAAGTATAATTTAATATTTTCTGTAATTGAGTTACGAAAGTACGAAAGGTGTTGAAACAAATCACGACTCTGTTTCACTAAAAGGTGTGCAGAGAAGTGTAGTAGGTACTCTTAATTCTAACCAGCTATGATATGCGGGCACAAATGTAGAAGCTATGTTACTATTGAGAATTTCAAGTTATAAAAATCCTTTAATATTTTGCCTGACTTGGGGATCAAACCCCTTGCTCAGCAGTTGCGCTTACAACCACTAGACAAGCGAGGCAGTCAATAAAAGTACATGAAGAAAATTCGTCAATTTCAAGCATCCATTTTACCTAACGTAGGCAACGCTGAGGGCGACTCTTCGATATGCGTAAAAAAATAAACGTAAGGCCCACTACCAGGTTTTGTAGTGAGGTATAATGATAAAGTACAATATACATAATTATATTGGTGCAATACAATGATATATGTAGGTGTCTAGACATAACTGTAGAATACGATAAAAACTGACCGTCTGTCAGGCGACTTGCAATAATCCCAATTAGTTTCTTTATACTCCAAACCGTCAGCGAAGATGAGCGTTTTCTGAATGAGTTGACCTTTCTTCCATCTCCCGTGAAGTACTGTTCCGTCTGGGTATTTCAAATCCCCTTGACCATGGAACATGCCGTCGTCGAATTCGCCTTCATAAATCACTCCTAGAATTAGACAATATCCAAGTTTCAAAGTGATGCTCGGGGATCATATTGTAGACAGTTTAATATGTTCTAGTGAATATACTAAATAGCTACGGATAGTAATAAATTATTTTGTTTATATGTATGGATCACTGTGATACATAACGTTTTTGTATTTATATAAAGAAAAAATGAAACAAAATTCATTTTAAAGTTTAATATGTTGTCAGATTACAATATCTATTTCTGATACTTAATATAAATAATTTCGTCGATTCCATCATTCAATTACTAATTCCGTCATTAATTAATTTATTCATTGATTTCCTCATACGTGCACCAGAATTGCTCTATAAGTTCATAATGAAAATGACCAAATAGCTATCCTGTAGGAGTTCTGTCGGACTAAAACGGAATGTTTAATATTGCATCTGTGGCGCTGGAAACTCGGTAAGCTACATGACCGCTACAAAAAAAGAACTTAGACAAGAAGATATATTACCGGTACTACATTTAGTATTTTTCTACCGCGGTATGTTTGTGTCATAATTTTGGACCGTAGTATTCTATATATCTTAGTGAACAAGGTAGGAACTTTTATCCAGAGAGTTTTTGGAAACGCACCATTGTTTCTCCTACTTCAATCGTCAAATAACCATGCAATAAGAATTTCCACTACCTATCGGTCTATCATACTTTAGCATTTTCAAATGTAATTGAAGTTGATTATATGCTTGGCTCTTAGAGGCACTCTTTTCTTGTTAATACATTAATAAAGAACTAATTCCACAAATAATATTGAAACACACTAATCATACCTATGTGTTGTAGCGCTAAGTGGCTCAATGCATCAATTCGATATGATAGACAAAGACAAAAGAACTTTAAGAAAAATGCATTAAAAGTTCAAAACGATATGGTTAAGTAAAGAAAAATCTTTTCCATCATAATGGCAAGAATTACCTCAATTATACAACTTTTATCGAAATAAATCCGCTTTCTACGTAGCTTGAAATGTACACACAATTCTGGTAATACAAAATGCAGCATAACGTTTGGCGCGGAGCCCAGAAATCGTTAGTTCGGAAGGAGATGGAATTAATGGAATATCTTTCCGGAAAATACTTGGAAATCGTGCACTCAGCGCAGAGTGGGCACTGGATAATATAATTTCCTTTTTATGAGAAAGTAATTGGAAAATAGTATTCTAGTATTTCGCAGAGTTAAAGTTGCTTTCAGAGTTCCCAGGTACCAATATCAAGATCCAGCAAGAGAAGGTCCGGGGTAATGTCGTGAAAACGTAATAGAGAGAAAGAGACGGATATACAGTGACATTGATATTAATAATATCAACATTGATGAGTAATGACTAGATGTGTTTTATGATAAGTGACCACAAAAAGTCATCTTATAGTAAGAAAGAAAATACAAAAAATGTAAAATGTCTTCTCATCTCCTTAGCCTACATAAGTACGTATGTATATCACATAGTGCCTTCAAGGAATTGTCAGTTTCTACTTCAGACTGAGAAAACTCCTGAAAGAAATATATTACGAATGGCATATAAAAGGATTGTAATCGCTAATCGTGGAAATGTCCCAAGAGCCTGCCTGCTGGATACCTGTCGGTAACTGCTTTGCAAAATGCTAGAACAGACAATTTATACATGGTGTAGAACTTTAAGTAAATTGTATTTAGAAAAATTATATATATGTGAATAGTTAATAGTTTATGTGAATAGTAGAAAACTTTAAAACGGAAATCGACCTCGACCGGAAGCGGTTTGCTTATTATTTAGGTGAAACCCACGTGTTTCTGAAATATTATAAATATTTAATTTGTTACAAGAAACCTAAGGTACGCTGTATGTACTTATAATTAGTAGATAAGTTTAATAAATTAAGTATAAGAAATTCTTTAATAACGGAGGAGTTTTAAATAGAAACGAGCAGATAATAGTTTTTTATCATATTAAATTATTTTAATCGTGTGTAGCAGAAGATGTACGTAAGTTGAAAATTAGATTACATTTTCGAGAGATCTCCTTGTGCATACGGCCATAGGTATTCTGACTGACCACAAAATGTCCTGCATTGTTAATTTGGAAATTTTTTCTTCACAAAGAATAGTACAAGTACATCATTGCTTATGAAAGGAAATAGAAGAAGTTCCTTAACAATAAATTATTTTGGAATTATAATTTAAGATGTTACCATTGGCAAAGGTATATGTTCCGTAACCGCTCATCCCGAGCATGTCCCAAGTGCCCTCGTACTGCGAGCCCGTCGGGAACTGCTTCTTGGAACGATGGACTCTGGGAATCTCTACGGAAAGAGACCTGTAATATCATAATTTTGTTTAGTACATGCAACATTTTATTTTAATTGTTATACATCATTACTGAACGACCTTTGGTGGTCATGACCCTCAGACATGAGGACACGATTATAAAGAAGAAGAATATCAATACTGAGCTATGTAGACGTGAAGTATCAAAGTTGTAAGTGGAGTTATTTTTCATAATGATCATATGGTATGCCATTGTGATATGCGAGTATATTTGTCCAGAATACCGTACATTAGTAGATGTTATTATTGCGAATTCAGACAATAACTTACTAATAAAGAAAGAATAAAATGGATATGTCAAGCTTTCACAATAAGTCTTTTAATATTACGAAGGTCTTTTTATACGGTAGGCAGAGTAGATACGAAATTTCTTTCAAGCCGAAGAGGCTTTCCTTTAAAAATAGTGTTTTCAATGATTTGCATTAAATCATTGTTTTTATTACATTATTTATTTCAAATATCATATACTGAAATATAATCTCATTAGTCCAGAAATATTACTCCGTTCCACTCTTAGCCACTTACAGAAAGAGAAAGAATAGTAGAAGAGCTATAGTCTGTCACGCTGGTGAATTGTGGATTGGCAAACTTCCCTCGCTGTGAGCAGATTTCAGTACGATTTTTCCTTCGCCGTTGTAGCAGGTGATATTTAAAATTTAAATCGTGCATACATAATATTGTATGGAGTGAGGGACGCGCAAAATTAAAACATCGGACTTCCGGTGTAAGAATTAAGAATTCTAAATTACTAGCTAACCGCCGCATAACAAAAGTTACGGCCTCTCATGTGCGAATAATATTATTATCAAAACACGAATATTGTAGCTCAAAGGCATAGCACGCTAAATTGGCAATGGACTGGTAATATCTCCCGAAGCACGGACTATCAGTGGAGCTCTGGAGTGGAGACGGCGGCTCGGCAAACGTGTAGGATGCCTTCGAACCTGGATGCGACAAGCTGAGGACAGGACACGATGGCACTCATTAGGGGCTGTCTATGTCCAACAATGGACTGAGACTAATACCCTGATCACACGACATAACAAATACTGTTATATATATATTTTTATATAAGTATCTGTATAAAACTATCATTATCCCAAAACTAACTTCCGAAATAGACTAATAACGAGCGTTGGGGGTATGATAAGAAAAGGTTAACATAAAACAAAATATAGCGCGGTGAACTTTGTTCGTAAACTAAGATTAAGCCGAGGTTATGGGACTTCATAACTCATATGTGTTGCAGTACGACGGAGTTTTATAGACGTTTTGTGTAGAGAAAACTATATAAAGACTGGTCATATATATGGAAATATTTGTTTCTTTTTTTTAGTATAAGCCATCACTTG
The DNA here is from genome assembly GCA_018245755.1 of Parelbella macleannani. Classification (NCBI taxonomy): domain Eukaryota; kingdom Metazoa; phylum Arthropoda; class Insecta; order Lepidoptera; family Hesperiidae; genus Parelbella; species Parelbella macleannani. The sequence goes on along the minus strand of DWEE01000326.1, from coordinate 2,338 downwards.
GTGACAGCCTTCTCTGGTGTACAGCAAAATTGTGGCCTATGATATAGCTTGCTTGCCCAGCAAGTACCTATTCACGTTAATTTTGATATTAATGATTGAAAACTGGACTTCTTTCCAGATAGTTAAAATAAGATCGTACTGGAAAATAAGTGGAAATATATGTCAGATCCTATAGACAACTAGTTAGTAAACCTGATTGTTGAGCCGGAAATAGTGTTTTCGATTTCCATCCAGAACGAGATTTGCTTGATGATCACTAGTTAATCGTTCTAAGGACTGCAGGAAAGGGAATTGTTAGTATTACTAGCCCGATTAGCATACATGATTGTATGTCAATTTGCAGTTAGTAATAATTAGTATCTGTCTATTAAAAGTTAATCACAGAAACATTCTTATTTCTCAGGATTGTGATGATCGCCTATTGCAAAACCGTAATTTACCAGAATGTTCTAGAACCTTCGATAACAAAGGTATTTAACAATTATACGGTAAGTTGACAATGAAACACGACAATAAGCTGCAAAGCTCCATATATACGTATAAATGAGCCACAACACATGTCAGAAAACATTCGTTTCTGTGACGCGGCGTTAATGGGCCGCCATATTTACTCAGCTTACGGGACGTATATCACGCTGTGTTCTGAACGCCGTACATATTTCTTGGTTTTATGATGTACTAGTTTCTGTCTCCCGACATTATCGCGGCAAGGGCGGAAATAGTTGGGGTGTGAACTCGGTAGGATATTTCTCCAGAAGGATTTTCCAAATGATTTAGAACATTAAGCGCTAAGCCTCTCGATTGACAGATGACTAATAATACATCTGATACATCTCGTAATAGCAGAGTATTCGTAGTAATTAATTTTTTTTGAAGGTTAACTCACTTGCACTCTTCTTTGTGGGACTCCGAAAACTTCCTCATGAGTGCTTCCCATTTCGACAAACGGTTTCTCGGAAGCCTGTAAACATTACAAAAGATGTTAAACTGTGAAAATGTTACCAAAATTATAATATTTTACTCGTACAAGTTCTACGAGTACATTCTTTAATCGGATGAAGCTTGTCAACACTAATAATACTATAATAATGAGCCGAAAAGCAAGTGATGTTTCAAACAGAACTCCGTAATTCGTACAGTGTAATAAAAAACTCAAACCTTTATTAGTTTATCGTGTAACTTGCTCTTTGCTGGCAACAGAAATATTTACTTTGTCATATTTCAACTCCAATTTGACTCTTCAACGGATTAATGTTTAAAACCTTTCTGATAATGTTGACCTTTTCATCTATTAAGTTACATTCACATTAAAATTTCTTCCATACTAAGTAAAGTGAGTCAATTTTGATTGAAACCAACGACAAGGAGGTAGAAATTCATATAATGTATAATTGATATGGACAGAGAATTAATTTAGCCAGTTATTTAGAAAATGATAGGGTAAAAAAATATGTACTTACTCCAAATTTTTCCTCGTGTCCTCCACTGACATTATGCAACTATCCCGAAAGCTTTTCCCTGTATAAAATAAATGTAATGTAGCGTTTTCCTGGAACAGAATTGTTTGGAAAATAAATTAGAGAATCACACTAAGAGTACACTGTTCTAAGTAATAATAGCATAATGGAACTATGTAATATTTATAATGTTGTTCATATCGAGCTTACAGTTATTTTTCTGTTTGTCTTTATTTCTGTCTGTCCGTCTGTTTGTTCATCTGTTCGTCTATGTGAGGTCGTGAGGTCATGAGGTGGTGAGGCCGTGAGGTCGTGAGGTTGTGAGGTCTTAAGGTCGTGAAGTTGTGAGGTTGTGAGATTGTGACGTAATTAGACAGGTGATAAATGTACAAATGTCTTGTATTATATTTTTTTTACTACAGTATAAAATTTATATGTTATAGGACGCCATAAGACAACATAATATGTCTATAACACGGTTAGCAGTTTCTAGTTCCAGGTAAGCAGAAATAATTATACCAGTTATATAAATAGATATGTACATATATCAGTTATTCGAAGCATATTAATTTATTCACATGTAAGCAATTAAATAACTTTACATAAAAACATAAATATCTGCTGTTAACAAAAGCACAATTGAGAAAATAAAAGAAAGTAGGTACTCTAAAGGAAATATCTCTATAACACAAAATCAGGACGCGACATGGCGGGAAATCTCCGCCGAATGCAGGAGAAATGCCACAGCCATTGTGATAAAGATTCCGTATTCATGACGTGCGATGGCTGGTCATGGTCAAACACACCATTGCATGCATTATTTATATCGAAAGAGTGAAATTTAACTTATGAATAGACTGCAAATGCTGCGTTTAATGTTC
>DWEE01000325.1:0-18499 GCA_018245755.1 Parelbella macleannani | reverse complement strand
GTGGTTGCAAGCGCGATTGCCGATCGGGAGGTCCTGGGTTCAAATCCCGGGTCGGGTACTATTGGATTTTAATAATTTAGAATTTCTAGAAGTGACACGGAGTCTGGAATTGTGCTCGGTATACGGCAGTAGACTCACCACCTGTTCCATGGGACTAAAACGTAAATGGTAAAACGTGTGCGTGTACTATATTCCTCTGCCTACCCCTTCGGGGATTACAGGCGTGGTGTTACGTTAGTATTTACATTCATGCTGTCATTGTTAGATATATAATAGTCTTGTTAAACGTTAGCATTGAATAGTGATTTATAGAAACTATTCGAAGAAAGAACATCGATGTTGTATCAACGTAAAAAATGAACACCTTGCAGTCGAATTTCGACCACTGCTCGCCTACTACTATAAATGATTATATATAATCAACTAAATAGTTATTTCGTGTCCCATAACAAATACATTGTTGAAATTTTCGTGCAAAGCATCAACACCGTGTTGATGTTAGATACAATGCCGGTATACATGTATAAATACATTCCCGAACGGCCTTTCTCTTGCCCTTCCGCGCTGCGATCTGATATCGCCGCCTCCGGGCGCTCCGACGTCTGTCAAAGTCAAGTTCACGGCCTATGCGCCAGCCGACAATCGGCGAGTACCTATGCAAGAGTACGTACAAACAGATTGATTTCCTATCACTGATCATCTTTCACATCAATCTTCACTTTTATTATAACGTATTCCTGGTATTCCTTTACGGGGTAGGCACAGAGGATTGAGTTTCAAATATTTATCCTTTCAAACTGCATTGCATTCACTAGACGCGAGTCTGTTTCGGAAACTAAGGAGTCTGGTGAGAGGCAACATTATTGGTTGAGAGCACGGAGTGCCAAATATCCTCTATCCTTACAGATCTGACGTGCTTCTTCTACGTTCATCACTCTGTTTCTATTCGCATGCCGGTTTCGAAAACTCAATTTTTTTAACATATATGAAAAAAAGTTTACTTGCGTTATCAGTATAATACTGATCAGCATCTACATATTATCGATTTGTTCCCGCCGTTTTCTCCATGTGGCTCGATTTGGGTGGTAGCCGAGATAACAGTGCTTGTTTTTTTTTTCCATTTCGTATGGTTTCTATTATTGTTAATGCAATCATAAGATCAACCTCAATACACGATCACTCCGAGGCGTTCCACTAAGTATTGTTCTCGACATTTGGCGCGGGGTCGATGACTCGCGCAATCGACTGTGTTGTTTAGTTGTGTTCGTATCGCTTTGTCACGAACGTCGCCGCTTCGAGATCATCGTATCATTTGTTTAGAATTTCACGAGCGTCACGGACGTTGTCATTAATGAATTTTAAGTTTACGTTTACAAATTTTAAAGTTTTCGTTTACGAATTTTAAAGTTTTAGTTTACGAATTTTAAAATTTTCGTTAACGAATTTTAAATTTTCATTTACGTATTGTAATTTTCATTGAAGATATTAATTTTTTTTAGCAAATTTCTGCTCTATGTACCTACATAGTTTTATGTATTGACAAATATAGGTCCAAAGGAATTGTTGCTAATGTTAGACATAATATCCAAATTTTTCCCAATTGTTTCACATTTTTGACCGTTGAAAACAATTTTAGTTTATATTGCATGTCCCTCTATTAAATTTTCCTCTATAATCTAGGTCTGAATATTGCTATTACTACTGCCTACCAAGTAGCCTAAGATAAGTGATATCGTGCCGGTGCATGAAATTGAATAATGATTTCAATTGAATTAAGCAACGTTTCAATCTATAATATAAATTATAATTTACTTATAATTTTATTTCATCACGCCTGTAATCCCCCAAGGGATAGGCAGAGGAGTGTAGCACACTCCCACGTTTCACCAGATAAAATGTTACGTTACAAAGAATTTTCCATTATAATCCAAACCGAAAAATGTTCTCTATTAAATGTTCTCCAACATTCCCCATGTAATGATACTAAACCTATCAAACATTCTCCACATAACGATATAAATAAATAACGCGATCTAATGTGAATATGGAAACCAATCGATAGTTCGCATCAGATTCAAGACACGCCAGACACTGGAGTGTTTGTTGTGTGGAGCGACGTACTGAGAAGATATAAATCTCGGCAGATCACGACCCGGTTAATACGATATTCGTGTTGACGCCGTCTAAAATACACGGCCACTATTGTATAGTGTCTGTACTATAGACGATCTCAAGTGCAGCGAGACATTACACATTTGTCCGTGTACCGTTCGTATGATTTAATTCGGCCACGCCTGACAACGATATCTCTCGGATATCGGTCAGATCTGTTTCGCGCATAGCTCGGCTCATTCAAGTACCGACACCAGTGACTAAAACGGCTGGAATGTCGACTGCCGCAGCTCTCATTGTGAAGATTGAGCATTATTCAAATCGATGATGTGAAATATGAATTTGCAATTTGTCTTTGTTTATGGTCTGGTTTGTTTTGTTTATGGCCCGATAAGCTTGTTGTCGGTTTGGTCTAGTTGTTGGTGAACTTGTCCGTTGAGCTGAGGCTCGTGGGTTCGATTCCCATTCAGAACAAATTTTAATTGTGTGATGAGCACGGCTATTTTTTGGTTGGTGTGTGCGTGTAAAAAAAATCTATGTTAATGTAGTATTCCCAGTCGAATGATTTCTATAAGGCAGGATCTCTACGAGACTACTTTGGGATCGGACGGCCGTGTGTGGAGTTGTTAAAAGATATTATTAGTATTGTTTACGGTTTTGACTTCCTCGTTGATCGAGTATTTGCATGTGCGACTACTAATCGGGAGGTCGTCAGGTCCATCCCCCACTCTCTTAGGTTATTATTAGGTTTTTCTAACAAGAAATTTCTAGCAAGAGTACGGAGTCTGGATATGTGCCCTGTGTACTTGTATATTAACAGGCTCAAATCCTGTCCCATGGGACGTGTAACATGTGAATTTTGGGAGTTCTTAACTCCTCAGCCTACCCCTTGGGGGAAATACAGGCGTGATGTTACGTTATCGTTTATGATTTATATTTCTAACTACGCATTGTACCTGTCTGCACTTCCATTCAACGTCGTAGTGAGTCACGTGTGGACAACTTTCTCGCTCTTTCAATTAAACTGAAAGCAGGTAAAAGCCCCAGTGTCGTTACCGAATGTGATTACAATCTAATATACAACAATATAATGAAATGATTCAATAAATTTCATTTCGACCATTTATTTCGTTCGCCGTACATTTATTACTACAGTTCAGCAGTTTCTCGTAGTTTGATTTCGATAAGCGTTCGTTCAATATATTCGGATGCTGTTCTATATATAATAGAATCACATTATTCTTGTTTATTATTCTAAATTTATACCTGTAATTGGATGTGGCTAGTATTCTTATGAAGCGTACCTACTTATTAGATTTCTTTTTTGTTCTAACTTTTAAATATCATAATGTAAAGTAAATAATAGTCATTTTGATCTACAGTCACTTGCCTATAGTTTAAAAATTAGCCTAATTTTTGCACGTTAAAAGTTAACAGATATCCTTCGATCGTATTAAAAAAAACGGACAAAAAATCGCATGTTCCATTATGTTCGGATGAGTCATGATTATTTAGTTTGTTCACCTCACTATTATACTAACGGGGCTAACGATATGAACAGTCTGTATTCTTGCAGTCCTCTCACCGATTGTACACTGACTAATGATCGTACTAACTCATACTAACTGATACTAACAGTCGTATTGGTAGTTACTGTTGTCTGTTGTTGGGCAGCAACGACCATTTTTGAACGCTACCCTTTTGGTACTCTCCTCCCTTAGAAATAAATATGCCCCTGATATAGGGCGGTAAATAAGAACAGAAATATAGTATGTATATTGAGTGCAATAAACTTACCATTAATTTGTATACAATGTATGTACGTATGTATGTACGTGTCGGTCACCGTTGGGGTAGTTTCCGCTTCGCTTGATATGCGAGCTCTGATAAGTCCACCGGCCACGCGACACTTTCTCAACCCCTTGGTGTACGAGGGTTGCTTGCCCTTCCGCCTTATTGATTAGCCCTTGGAAAATAAATAGGAAAAAAATGAGAATTACACTCACTAGCAGCAGTGTTTGTGTGTACTCGCTTTTTACGTCGCTCGTGTTCATTGTAACGCAAACGAAAAGGTTGAATCACGCATTTTTATTAATACTAGGGATTTGGAAGTTATCGAACTTCCTTAGAAAGGTGTACAAATATTTGACTGTACATCATAGTATATAGAGAATTAATTGAGCACGTTTAGTAATGTGATCAATAAAATAAAACAATAGTACTAAATAGTAACTAATATTCGAAAGAATATTACTGTCCTGTATGTCCAAGAAGCATGTTATGTCATGCAAGCAGAGAGATAATCGGAATGCGCTTCTATCAACACACCCCGTAAGAGAGTCTACATGACGATATAAACAATAATACGATATAAGCAATAATATTTCGTTACATTAACTTAGCTGCAATAAAATTATTACATACTTTATTTCAACATCATTGCCTAGTAGTGTATTTAGACAACGGTCTAACGCACTTGATACACTGACACGTTGTTTTACGAGCGCATTAAGAGAATAAGTATAGACACTCGCGAGGATAAATAGATACGAGATGCTGATGGACGTCACGAATAATAGAAACGTGTTGCGTTCTCTCAGTCTGCGTCTCTTTTGTTGCAGTCTTAACGGTTGTGAAATCTACGCTCCTTATAGAAAATGCTATTACACATATAATATGTACTTGTATTTCCCCGACCGAGTAGGCAGATGAGTGTGGTACACTCCCATGTTTTACTAGTTTTGTTTATTCGTCCCACGGTGGATTTGGAGGTTAGCTTATTGCTTCTACCGGGGAGAAATATAGACACCGTGCTAACGTTGCCTGTATCATCATCATCATCATCACCATCATCATTAGCAGCATCAGTCTATCTCAGTCCACTGCTGAACATAGGTGTCTCCCAATAAGTGCCTGATAGCCTATTTAATTATAACATGCATTTGTACAAGTACCTAATCGTTTTTAGTGTTGACTGAGAAAGGTATGTGGTACAACAAAATTAAATGTATTAGTGAAGTTAGATTATGTACAGGCGTGAATTAGTTACGAATGTAAGGTGTGCTGAATTGCGGTCAGCGAGGAACTCACTTGCGACACCAGCGCGCAGTGTCGACGCTGGTTTAAATTGAGTCGTACGTACCTGTCTCTCGCCCCTCTCAATCGTGGTACTTGTCCGTTTTGAAGCCTCCTTATAAAACTACTTCGACACTTAAGTGCGTATATGAAGAGACTGATGATTGTAGTTGAAGTTTGTCAGCTCTGCAAGGATAGAGGAATTTGACGCTCGGTGCTTTTTGCGTGCTCGGTAAGAGACCTGGCGCGATGGTATAATAATTTAAACTTTCACCATCCGATCAGAGCTGACAGGCACAAAATGTTATGAGACATTAAGTTTGCTCTGTATTAAAAAGGTGTCAAAATAGAGTTGAAATTAAAAAATAAATTTCAGTATTGTGCTCATCTAAAACATCATCATTAAAATTTCATTAATTCGTTCAACATCGAAAATCGTAATGAACGAATGATGTGTATGATTAAAAATATTATTTCAGTAACAGGAATATCAAGGTCTTTAGAATTTAAAAAAAACAATGATTCACCAGTCAAATAACTATGAGTTCACTAGCCAGGGCAATCTCAGTATGGTTTATTATTATTACTTTACCACAATTACTTACTTACGTTGACTCAGCGTCCCGTTGTGGATCTTAGCCTCCGACACTAAAAGCCGCCATTTTTCCAGTCTTGAGCTACTCTGGACCAATCAGCTATTTGGAGAGCTTTCAGATCATTTTTCCTCAATTAGTCTTGTAAATTCATTGCATTACTTCAGTTTTTTAAAAGTGATGATGCTGTCTCCACAGTTCACATCGCCTGCGGTGGAAAGCGCCGCGTGCGGCAGCAGCACATCATCGTCGACGTCGTCTTCATCCTCTTCGTCGTCATCATCGTCTTCCTCGTCGTCCGACTCCGACAGCGCGGAAGCCGCTGGCGGCTCCACGCATGGACCCGCTGAAGACTCTAGTGCTGCACTCGCTGCTGCTTGTCAATTACAGGTGAGTCACAAAACCGGCACGAATGTTATCTAAGTAAAATTGTAAACTTGCTGGAACCAAAACTACGAAACACAATTATGATTTAAATACCTCGATTTTTCAAATACATTTATACTATGTAAATAATTTGTTTTTAATAGTGACCTATCGTAATATATACGTAGGTTGCTCCATAAGTTTTGTAAACAATGTGTTGACCGAGACAAGCCGTTTTTTGTCGTTTTCGCTTTAGTTAGTAAAACTATACTGAGAGCAGGAACAAAAACGTATGCATGTATAAAATTGTCAGAGGCAAATAATATTTACACGCTCAATCAAACAGGAACAAACGTGTTACATCTTCGGTATTGCAAGACTTATGGACTTACTTAAGCAACCTATGTATAATCGAATTTGTAGATAACATGCTGTTGATGTCTTTAAATAACACTGCTGACATAATAAACCAAAATACATTCCACAGGTCATCGACGATGCGGACCTTGCGGAACTATTTCCAGAACAAACATCGAGCGCGCCGGCGCAACAGCCCAATTTCTCGACCTTTGCTGTTCATAACACATCTCCAGACAACGACGATAAGTCTATTGTCGACAATGGTAAGTTTTCCGTAAATTTTAAATTATAGAAATGTTTGTTAAGAATTTAATTATAGAATCTGACCTATAAATATATTTGCAGGAGATGGCTCGAGCAGTGAAATGGAACTCACTCCACAGTTAGTAACGGCCGCAATTCAAAGAGCTACAGCTGATTCTTCAGGGTCAGAGAATGAATGCTCAAATTCAGAATCAGTGCATCATAATACTACTCATTATGCGTCGAGTTTATTACAACAGTTTGTGGCCCAGACGCAGTTATTGAGTAGTAGCGCTCCATCAAATCCTATCGTTCCCGGTGCATCGTCAACTTTGTCTTGCGGTATTAGTGGACATTCAATAGACAGCGTGGGTACAATTAGTGATTCGGTTCTGGGTCAAATCAACAATTTGCCCGAAATAGCACCAATTACCCCAAATTTTTTGAACAACTCCCAACATTTAAGTAGTCAACAAACAGAAGAACTTTCGCAAATAAATAAGGTGTTAGAAGAAATCTCATCCGTTTCAGATACTGTCAGTATATCAATACCAAATACTACAAGCTTAGAAGATTGTGTTGATAATAATGATTTCATGAATCTTGACATTACCCCAGGAGGATCAGAATTGGGCAGTGCTAGTGATTTATTAAAGAGTTCACCTATAACTGTAACCAATCCTGACATGAACACCATTGGTCAAATAGATCACCAAAAATTAGATACGATCAGTACTAATTCCGTGGAATCTCAAGAGGATGTAAAAAATAATTTAGTATTAGAATCTAGAAGAAAACGAGGTAGGCCGCGTAAAGTAAGAAAGATTAACGAAGGTGTTGAATCTCGCAAAGAAGACAAATCTGTAGTTAATGTAATTAACGTATTTCATAATAATAATGATCCTCCGAATGTTTCACCAGATTCAGGAATCATATCGAATCATAATTCACCAACACATTCACCGCTGCGAAGACATGAAATGGATGAAACTCATAGCAGGTTAAGTAGACGGTCAGTTCAGAAGGAGAACAACACAATCGAAAGGAAAAGCATGCGGTCTAAGTCCAAAACGAGAAATAGAATTCATATCAGATCTGATTCAAGTGATTGTGATTTTCAAAAAAAAAGAATGGAAAATGAAATAAAAAAAATTAAAACAGAAGCCCCATCGCCTGTACCGTTAAAACAAGAGCAAAGCAAATTTGAAAAAGCTAAGAAGAATGATCATAAGTTAGACATTGCTGCCTTAGACAGAATGTTATATGCAACTGACAGGGTATTGTATCCTCCACGAAAGAAAGTAGGTAGAAAACCACAATCTAAAACGAAGAATGCTAAAACTGCTCCGAAAACTTTAAAGGATAAAAATCAATACGACTCAGGCGATACAGACGACGAGTCTCTACCATCTAACAGATCGGTCTTATCTGGAGTATATGCGAAGAGAAAGGAAGTCAACAGTAAGTTAGCTAACTTGCCCAAAAGAAATAATAAAACATCAACAAGTGTGTGGCGAGATAATCAAAGTGAAAATGAAGCAGCTGGAGAAGACCCTCTGGATCCAACTTGGAAGCAGATTGATCTTAATCCGAAATATAAAGATATTCTTTCTGGATATAAAAGTGACCACGAATTTAAGCCCTACAAGAGTTGTAGTAGATTGATAGAGTCAGGCTATAAAAGTGACTATGGTTGCAGGTCTGGTTATAAAAGCGATTGTTACAGATCGGGTTATAAAAGTCAATCTGGCTATAAAAGTGATAAATCGGGTTATAAAACAGATTACAGTGTAAGGAGCATGCGAAAACGGACGAAAAAGTTTAAGAAAACAAGATCAGTACGAGATCGATCGTATTACAAAAATCAGAAACATTTTGTATCTGATCAAGAGATACTGTTATTGTCAAATAAAACATTTAGCAGTTTAACATTGGGCCATAGTTCAAGTGATTCTGAGTGTGAAACGTATCTTCGTAAACCGAACGCTAGTCCTAAATATATAAGTGTGTGCACTAAGTATCCGTTACCTTCCAAATATGATTATAGTTTCTCCAAGATGAACCGGAAACATATATTGCGCCTCAATTCATCAGACCCGTTCGCACCTGGTCCGGTTTTTAGTGGACTGCAAAGACCCGTCACAACATACAATATATTTAAAGTCAGCCACAACAACAACAATACATTGCTAAAATCTCCCACGAAAGCTAGTTACATTGGAAGTCCTTTACCTGCTTTGAAACCTGTATTCAGTCATAAATTTGGAATATCACCAATTTGTACAGTTGCCAATTTATCAGCATCAAAAAAGGATGAGTTTTTAAAACACTTTCCGAGATCACTGTCACCAAGAAGTCGCAAAACAAAAACGGCCAATGTATTTCCAGCGGGTACAAAGAAAGAAAATGCCGCTAAACCGCTTCCAAGTGTTTTTGAGCAAGCAAAGAATAGTTACGTACCGAATAAATCTCTAACGAGAAATGTTTTTCTAAACTTCAAAAAACCTCAAATAAAGCCAACATTTCATATAAAAAAACACAGGAGAACTGTTGTTCTGGCACCACCTAAGATCAACTTAAATAACACAGAGAGACCATCTCGTATCACTGTAAAGAAAGAAGAAAGTAAACATCACAGACATAGAAGCAAAAGAAGACATCGTTCCAGATCAGTTTCAAGGTGTCGAGATTCGTACACAAACCGAAACAGTGTCGATTCTATAGACCAGAAGTTTTCTCAAGACATGGATAATCTCATAACAAATTTTATAAAGTTTTGTCAAATAGCGCCTAAGTTTATGTCAAATGTCGCACACAGTCAACCAAAAAATGTAGATAAAGTGCCTTTAGAATCTGCCCCTCCCAAAGTAGTTAAAAGAATGTCAAAAAAACGTAAAACATCAGATAATCAAGAAGTCGTAATACCAACGTCAAAAAGAAGGCACAAGAAACTACAGACAGAATCTCAGAACAAGGGTGGCAAAGAAACAAATGAGCATAAACTTCCGCTTAAAAAAAGACATTATCATATAAACTCTTCAACAAGTAATTCATTAAGTTTAAGTTTGGTTACGTCAGAATTCGATGAGAATTCTAAAAACGATATTAACTCCGATAAGTTTTTGTGCACTGAATCCGATTGTATGGGAGAAGTACAAAAAAATGGAGAATCTCTGAAAGGTAAAACAAACCCAGACAAAATTAAGAAAGGTGCTGATATTACAAAAAATGCAACCCCGCCACACTCTCAAGATTCAAAAACTTCAAATTGTGTTAAGGTTCATGGAAGTGTAGTTTCTGAAAATATTATAGTAAAAGAAAATGTAATAAATTCCGAAGTCCATAACATTAATGTATCGATCTCTGTAAATACTACAGAAGATGAATTATCTATACAAAAACCTGCCGCAGGGCATTCTGAATTATCTAAAAAAATATATGAAACGTCTGAAAAACTAAAAGCCATGCATAAAATGGTACACGACATAGAAAAAAGTTTACCCAAATCAAAGGATAGTGAAGGCAAAACGGAAATATCCAAATTAGAATCACATAGAATTTCATCACCCAGATCTGAAACAAAATCAACACCTTTAAGAAATTCGGCACCTATCGTGACTCCAAAGAAGCGGCATCGTTTAGAAGCTGATAAAGTTGCATCTAATTTAGATCAAGTTGTGCAGTCGTTATCAAAAAAACTATCGGAAGACAAAACAATTATTTCGAGTAACTATAAAGATTCAAATCAAAGCAATACTAAGGAAGACATTAAAGAGTCTGAGAAAGTCAACTCAGATTCGTCCGTAAATGACAATAACATAGTTTCTACAAATAACAATAATGCGGTTGATCCTTTAAAAAGTATGTCAGCTCGTTCGTTGTATAAGAGTTCTATGCCTCCAGCTCAAAAATCAGAAATAATGACTCGAAAGAAAAATAGATTAGAAGGATTGACTAGTAATTTGGTCTCAAAAATTAATCCTAGTGCAGCTACTAAAGTCTTAGATACTCTTTTGAATAATAATATACGTAAATCGATAGAATCTAGAATTCTTGAGAAAGAAAAAGGAAATTTGGATAGCCCAGGTAAAATTAATGACGATAAACATAAAGCAAAAGAAGCTACACAAATGAATACGAGAGCAACAGTAATTAAATCGCCAGTGTCTAAAGGCAAGGTAATAGACATTAAAAAAGCAAAAGTTTGCGAACCAGCCATAGAACAATGTATAGTCGTGAATGTTGACAAACCAACTGGAATATTTGAGCCATCTATTGACTTAGAAGATCAGATACCAAAGTCATCAATATGTGTCAATCATATATTAAGTGAATGTAACAAAACGAAAGCAAAGTCTAAGGGTACAGATAATAAAAATTCTTTATTGACTCGCATAGACACAGAATCTGATATTCCTCTAGCATTGATTTCTGAAACACCCGATCCCATTATTAGACCTAAAAGAGGAGAATCTATAGCCGCGGTAATTTCGGATAAAATCCAAGAAACAACCACTGTACATAATTTACGACAGCAGAAAAGAAATCTCAATAATGATAACGAAGAAGCATACGACAAGAAAAAAAAGAAAATTTGCAACAGTATTTTACGAGAAAGTAAACTAGTGTTACCCGCTAAAGTTATAGTTTCCAAGATTCAGACAGAAAAATTAACTATTGAACCATCAAAGAAAACAAATATGATATTGAAAAAAAATGATTCAAGTGATTCTGTAGATAAAAACACTGAGGCGAACAAAAAGAAAACAAGAAGACGCAAAGCTATAAACAGGACAGGGTTTCCTAGTATAAAAAGAAAGAAGAAAAAAATTGAACACAACAATATTCTAAACATTAATTTATCTGATAGTCATTTGACATCTGAAGATAATGATTCCGCCTTTGAAAGAGTGCCAAAAGATGGTGAGGCCATGAGCAGTTTCTTAGAACGTACGATAAATAATAAGAAGGCTGAGCTTAAAGTTGTTTTAAACAAAGAAGATTGTCCTAAACAAGGTCGTTTAACGGTAGTAGCACTAGAAAAATTACAGGGCAAAGAGATTTCAGCTGATAACACAAACAAATCAACATGTAGTATTGATAAGAATGCAAACGACAAGGAAAGGAAAAACGCATCTATTTTAAGGGCACCAGCATTACAACTCAAACCCAGCAGAATTGATAAAGATTTGAGAAATCATATAAATAAATGGGAAGTCCTAAGTGAGACAGACAGTATTCCTTCTTTAGCTAGTTCAATAAGCAACGACCCAGAGGATAGCATTCCATTGAGTCTTCTCAACTTAAAGAACGGTGAACCTGTTAGTCAGCTAGATAATCTCGAAAGATTGAAACGTAAAACTAGGGCTATGTCACCTTCGCAAGAAATTGAGGAAATATTTTCAAAGCGAAAAATCGTTGACAAAGGCTGCCCAAAGGTTGGTATGCGACCCAAGTCAAGCTTAGCGGTGCTTTATCCAAGCGATAGAAGACTAACAAGGAGTTCTGATAACACTAGTGATGATGCTAAAAATAAGAACAAGAAAATAGATAAACTGAGACTGGATGCGATAGTAGCTGAGAAAGCGCCAAAACCTGTGTGTGTAACAGTGAGAAGAAAATCTAGGTCGTCCCAAACGAACAAGAGAGTTCGAGAAGTCAATTCCAGTTCACGGGACAGTTCATTAGATACTGTTGTTTGTAGAAAAGTGATGTCCAAATCACGTGAGCCCTCAACTGATACCATACTCGATCACGATGAAAACGACCCGTTACCTTTGCACGAAAAAGAAATTGACTTCGAAAAGAGTATCGATGTCTTGTCTAAAACTATCATCTGTAAAAAACGCGTGGCCTCCTCCCGCGATGATAGTCCTGCGAGCAGCGTAGACAACAGAGACAAACCTGTCGTTTCAAAGAGAAATCCTAGGCTGAGAAAAAAGTTTTTGGCTGCCGGATTATTTTCAGATTACTACAAAGAAGAGTGAGTATCGATCGCTACATGAAAATTATTAAGTGAGTGCAAAGAATTTACATAATATATTCTTTTTTAGCCCGCGACCGGAAGGAAAAGGGAAGAATCTTGTGACTCAAACAGAGTTTCCTCCGGGGCTGTTGGCGCCGCCGCCCTACTGCGAGCGATGGGTGCGCCGACGGCTGCAGCATTTCTCACTACCTTACGACATTTGGTGGCAGCAACATTACAATCAACCTGTGCCTTCGTGGAATTACAAGAAAATACGAACAAGTAAATGATACATTCGCTAAATTTACTGACACATTTAAAATTACGATAGTAAATAAAAGGTCATACCTACACAGACATAATATTGTTTATATGTGCAATGTAAGCATTAATTATGCTAATTCACAACACTTGAAGTTAAAACTTAAAGGCAATCTTTGTATGTCATATAACTAGAATTTGGAAAGGTAGTAGAATTAGAAGATTGTAAAGTAGAAATCAAAAAATGCCCCATATTATAAACGCATTTTCAATTAACAGTTTTAATTAAAAATGCAAAATAAAACGATTAAAATCTTGCATACTTTTACGCTTTTAATACTGTTCTCTTACAAATAAATGAAAACTATACATTAATGCCTTTTATTACAGATGTGTACTATGACGTGAAGCCATCAGCCGACGAGTGTGAGAGCGTGGCGTGCAATTGCGATTCCGCGTCGGGCTGTAACGAAGACTGCATCAACAGGCTCGTCTTCTCTGAGTGTTCACCACAGCTGTGTCCTTGCGGGTGAGCTTATCTCAACCATTTATCAATAAACTTCATGTCTGACTTCTGCTATACTCCCATAAAGTACCAAGACATTGATGATGCTAAATTATAATAAGTGAAAAGTGGAATATGTATCTAAATATGTGGAAGATCCATTGGATGTGTGATATAGTTGTCAATAAGCTGAACTATGTGCGTGTGAACTAAACAATGTCCAAAAATTTTTATGACTAATAGTTATTTGATAGTCATACATATAGTCAATACTATTAATGTCTTTATAAACGATCATGTGAAATATTTTGGGATTGATGTGTCAACAAATGGAGGTATTGATACAATTTTTTTGAAAAATTGTTTGCAGAGATAAATGTAAAAATCAGCGCATTCAACGCCACGAATGGGCCTCCGGCTTGGAGAAGTTCATGACGGAGAACAAGGGGTGGGGGGTGCGGACGAAGCATGAGATCAAATCCGGCGACTTCATACTGGAGTATGTCGGAGAGGTCGTCTCTGATAAGGAGTTTAAGGTAAATAGCTTAAAATACAGGTTATTTATAAATTCCCATCTCGGTTTTGGAAATAATCAAAATAATAACAAAGAAAGGAACAGAGTCGATAACGAATATATTTAAATAAGGTATTGGTTGAAAAGAGGAACATAGGGGTGTGAAATGAGTAATAACCATGATAATTTATTTGCATCAAATATTATAATGTACAGTGAAGATGTTATGTCAAATATTTATGGAATTTACATGCAGCCAGATTTACAAAATATACAAAATTTTTGCAGTAATTACACAAACCTGTGATGTAAAAATTCATTAATGTTATAAAAATTTAAATTGTAATAATAGTTTTTTTGGAGTTTAATTTGATTAATATACGATGATACCAGGAGCGCATGGCGACACGGTACGCGCGCGACACGCACCACTACTGCCTGCACCTGGACGGCGGGCTCGTCATCGACGGACACCGCATGGGCGGTGACGGACGCTTCGTTAACCACTCCTGTCGCCCCAACTGTGAGATGCAAAAGTGGACGTCCAATGGTGAGATACACTTATAGTTTTACCCGTACTGCCTTCGAATCGGAGATCGAGTTAGCTCTGACCCTGCTTTATTAAATAAAATGTAACAATAGGTCATCGGCCATTTTCCGAAAATATTTGTTTATAAACTTTACCTTGCGAAACTGTAAACAAGTTTTACTAAATTTTTAAAGGTACATTCAGAATGGCGCTATTTGCACTGCGTGATATAGAACCCGGGGAAGAGTTGACTTACGACTACAATTTCTCACTGTTCAATCCCGCTGTCGGTCAGGTGAGTGTATACAAGATCCTTTAAATGTTTTGCTCAAACATAATATTCTAAAAAAGTTTTGGGAATAGTTATTTCGCATATTATAATACAAATGTCGTTATTCCAGCCCTGCAAGTGCGACTCCGAAGACTGCCGAGGAGTGATCGGAGGCAAGTCGCAGAGAATCACCAAGTTGCCGGTGAAGACGCAGTCGCGCACGCCGTCCAACGCATCCAACCAGTCGCTGGGCTCGGCCGGCCACGCGCCGCGCGTCGGCCGCCCCAGGAAGGCCGCCAAGTGCAACAAGAAGTCCGAGCAGCCCAGCGTCGCCGCCTGCGAGGACAAGAACATGACCATACTCAAGTATCAGCAGCACCTCAACAAGCTGTGGCAGGAGACGCAGATAAAGCCGCTCACCGCCAAGGAGAGGAACTTGGTCAAAGAAAGGCACTGTTTCTTGTTTAGAAACCTGGAGAATGTAAGTGGTTAATTAAATATTATTATTTATGCATGAAAGACATTACATATTATTTAATTTGACTACGAAATGTTTAATTTAAAGGCAATATCTAAGGATATTAAAAATTTCATTTTATCATTTACATATCGTACTCTTATTATTTTGATATAAGCGACAGTTTCATTAACTAAAAATCGTTCCGATTCAGATGCGAAGAACGAGAGAGCGTCTCTCCATCCCGCTGGCGCCGCCATCTCCGCCTCCTGCGTCTCCTGCCGTGCCCGCGACGCCTCTCTCGCCCGCAGTCGTTATGGTCAATCCGCTGACCCTACCCGACACTATGAACCCTGAAGTATTCCTTAAAAGACTGCAAGCCATCCGAGCCTCTAAAGAGGAAGGATCGAAAGAACTGCTCAAGTTGGAGGACGATCCTACTCTGCCCATTAAGGATAGATTGGCGAAGGTGTTCAAGGCGCTTTATAATGTTATAGTAGCGGTCAAAGGTCAGTATATATGATTTACCTCATTAGTACTTATTCTACCTGGTTCTGTGCCGCTGTAAACTTTGAGAAACAGTTATTATATATCTTATAATTGTAAAAATGCAATAGTTACAAGTATTGCTACAAACAAGGGCAATGTATAATATGAGTTAAGCTTTGTTTACTGACAAAAGTGTTATGTTCCAGTAAATAATCATAACTTGTAATGCTAATGTCAGGCAATATGAATTGCAATACAGATGAACAGATGACCTCATTGTGGTTTTTGTAAGATCCTCAGTAATTGCCATAAAAGATAATTTTGTGAAGTTACACTTGTAAAAGCTGTTTACAATATGCTTTAAGGCGCGTGAGGTTTAAGCACCCATACTTGACCAGCGTAGCAGATTATATCCTCGCTGTTCATATGTTGTGAGGAAAGTTGTCTTGTACAGTAAAACAATAAGTGTTGATGATTAAATACAAAGGCAATATTGAGTGCTTAGTCTGTATATAATAAAAAAACACATTTTAGTATATGTACAAAGCCCATGATTAATGTAGAAGAAGCACATCAGATATGTAAGGATAGATATAAGTGACAGTCAGTGGGCTATGATTACATAACAAGGGGCCCGTCATGATTATATAATAATATTGACAATCAATGACACAGACGACGAGGACAACCTAGTGAGCAGTGCGCTGATGAGGCTGAAGGCGGAGCGCGGCAAGGCCGAGGGCACGTGGCCGCAGGACCTGAGCGCGCTGGAGGGCCAGATCGCGGCGGGCCGGTACGAGAGCGTGGCGCAGTTCGATGCGGACATGAACGCGCTGTTCTCGGCGCTGGTGCGCGACCACGGCCGCATGTCCAGCGTCGGCGGCGCCGCTGTGCAGCTCAAGAAGGTGGCTTTTTGTTTATTACGAGTTTCACATGTTGGTTTAATAAATGTCATATAAGAATTCATTAATTATGATACAAAGATTAGTTTGTACAATCTGACAGGTTATAAAAATATTGTTTTTAAAAATGACATTCGTTATTGTAACATAATTTAAAATCCTTTCGCTGTATGAAACAAACTAATGGTTATACAATTTGCAGGTTTATAACTCTGCAAAGGCAGATGTTGCTGAAATACTCACCAAAATTGTTGGGTCCACTGAAACACTACCACCTGGATTTGTGCAAAAAGCTAAGGCTGGTAAGTTAGTTATACTGTAAAATAGCAATTTGTGGTGAGTATAATAAAATAAAAAAAATGTCAATATGAACACTATATAAACTTAAGTCATGTCAATAAGACTATGCTAAAGTTTTCAATGGAAACAGAAAAATCAACTTAAAACTATAACTAACAGTCTATCAAAATGTGGCTTCAAATTTTCTGTCATAATGTAATGTTAATATTATAAACAGACATTTGCCTCGATAGGGATTATGTGGTAATGAATAAGATATAATAAAATACTTGTATGCGCACAGAGGAGGTGATAATGTGCATCTGCGGGCTACATGTGGAGGAGGGCCTGATGGTGCAGTGCGGCGCGGCGCGCTGCGGCGTGTGGCAGCACGCGCGCTGCATGCGCGTGGCCGACCCCGCCGACAGCCACTACTGCCATCACTGCGCGCCGCCGCCGCACCCCGTCAGTACACACATACATAGACGCTTGTACACATGTGCATGTACGCAAACACACTACGCAAATAAACACACCGAGTGTGCTCCATCTTAAGACGCATCCGCGCTTTCCATCAGGTGGGATCGCGGCCAAACGCTAGCCTATCATATGAGACAAAAAACACTAATTGTATAAAATTAAAAACAAATCACTTGAAAATATATGAACAATTAATCTTTAATCTCGTATCGTTTAATAATGAACATTATGTGACAGGTTGATCGAGAGATACCCTTGGACGACTACACGGAGGAGGGTCACCAGTTCTACCTGTCGTTGATGCGCGGCGACCTGCAGGTGCGCCAGGGCGACACCGTGTACGTGTTGCGCGACATTCCCATTGACGACAAACACCCAGACGTCAGCCAGAAGAACGGTGACAAGGCCGAGTCGCCGAAGACGAAGCGAGTTGACAGAAAGAAGCTAAAGAACATTAAAGGGAAGGAGAAGACCGAGGAAGCTGTCGCTCAGAACAAGGTTGGTAATTGAAGTCGAACTTTATAGGTACATATTATTATTAAACATTTTGTCATATAACAAAAATTCAGATACAATTAAATTTTGCTTTTGTAATCATACTTTAACTTAATTTTATTGATAATTATATTAAGTATGCTAAAGAGCAAGAATACTAAAAATACAATGAATAGTTACAAATCATATCGAACTTGATCTATACATTTGTTTTCAGTCTTCAACTAAATAATTAATATTGATTTCCAATCGCCTTTTTATACCTCCCTGGACGACCATTCAACAGTGTGAATATTCTAGAAAGTTCCAGAACAATCGAAATAGTTTTAGTGCATTGGAACGCAATGAAAAGTGAACTTTATGTTATGTACTTAAAGATCATGATAGCTTGTTGCGTACAGCTAAGTTACAAGTTGTTACTATTGAGACATCTTTACAGGACGGTGAAGTTCGTAAACATACATACCAGACCATCGGAGAGATTCCCGTGTCCGAACTAGATATATTCAGAGTGGAGCGTCTATGGAAACACAAGGACACCCAGGAGAGATATGTATACGGGCATCACTATTTGAGGCCGCATGAAACATTCCATGAACCCAC
>DWEE01000324.1:0-18501 GCA_018245755.1 Parelbella macleannani | reverse complement strand
GTTGCATGTGAAACCTCCTCCGCCGCTCTAACACTTTACCTCTGAGTCAGCAATGACATACAACACTATGCTCTCAGCTTTTATGTCTTTATTGTTATAATGTCATTAGACGTTGTCACTTATGGGATAGGCACAGGGCACAGAGTGCCACATATCTCTATCCTTACAGACCGGACGTGGACCTTTTTGATTTATCAAGGTCTTCATATGGTATATGCTATTATGTATTGATACATGTTAAGTAAATTTCGTTCGATTTTAGTTTGAGTTTTTATTTTATGTTATCTAGTAAATCGTTTGTACATACGCAATAAAGTGTTTATTTTATTTTTGATACCACCTCTTGTTAATTGCATTCGATAAATCATTACTAACTGAGATCATGTATGAATACGCAATGTTGAGGTCTTAAGAGATATATCGATTTAATGGCACAGTTTAATAAATCATCTCTGGCACTAACCAGAGATGTTATCAGACGTGTACATGTTTAATGAACTTATTCTGTTCGATGAATTGTCTCTGTTTATCGAACTATCATTATTTAACGAATCATATTTGTTTAATGAGTTGGCAGTACTTAATCTGCCTCGTTGGTCGAGTGGTTCCAAGCGCGACGGCCGATCGAGAGGTCCTGGGTTCAAATCCCCGGTCCGGGTACTATTGGATTTTTCAAATTTACAATTTCTAGTAACCTATTGCCATACGCCGGGCACGATTCCAGACTCCGAGTAGTGACTCGGAGTCTGGAGTCGTACCACCTATTCCATGGGACTTAAACGTAAGTGGTGAAACGTGGGAATGTACTACACCCCTATGCCTGCCCCTTCGGGGATTACAGGCGTGATGTTACGTCACTGCCTAATATTCTATTATCAAATTCCATGGTGGGATGTAAACGTACCTGTAACGTAACGCCTACCTTTTCGGGGATTACAGGATTGTATTACGTTTATGTTATTTGGTTGTGACGTCATAGTTAAATGTTATTCTTGTGTATTCGTGGTAGTTGTCTTTACATTGAAAATAACTGTATTATAAATGTCTTAATGCGTGGTTTTTAAAAAAGTGAAATATTACGTGTAGAGTCATTTCAAGACGAATAAAATAGAGGTATTTTAAAAGCAAACGTTATTCACTATTGGCAAACATTCAGGCAAATATTAATATTGGCAAATCTCATATATCTCAACTATATTAAATATGTTTATATTTCTTATATTTTACAAAGCTGGTGGTACGATTTACGTAAAAATGCAATGTAATTAACATTCAATTATAATAGAGCGGCTGTAAGTTGCAGATGACCGTTAATATAAGAACAAGAACAGGCGCCTAGGTAGCCTAGGGTGTCGCTTACACCGATCAGCAAATATTTTTAAAAACGGCATTGACGCTATATAAATACTATGCTCTATGGAGTCAAAAGTCTCCTCAATATATAATGAATTGATAGTAATGAATTTAAAAGAAGCCCCTTAGATTTATAAGCATATATTTGGCGCTCGGGTCTCTCTTGCTACTCGTAAAGGATCTGGTGAGACGATATAATAATAATAATAATAATAGTCATCAATGCATCGGGAGCAAATTGAGAAGAATCTCGTATGGAACCGTAACAAGTATCGCTTTCCCCGAAAAATATACGTTACTTACACTAGCACGTATTTTAACCAGACAAATGTAATAAATACTACCGTAAAATAATTGTCTCTGAACGGGTTTTCGACCTCATTTCTGTTTCTATATGACTGACTGTAATTACTGACGATTTATGTGTCTTAATTACAACTTTAGTGAACGGATTCGAATTTACTTATTAAAACTGAATTGTCTTGAAAATCTCTAGAAACTTCGACGGATTCGTGTACCGTGCGAAAACAATACAAGATTACCATTGGTAACAACACGGCGACCAGCGGGCACGGAAATTACATAGTATTTTATTAGCGAAATGGATCGATTTTTCTTTAGTTGCGCCTGTTCACCAACTTTTTTAAACCTTGCTGTCCAAAGAAGTAACTGTAATCAACCATTAATAAAGTGTTGTTGTTTATTAATAATATTTTGCTCACATTATTATTACATCATCACACCAGGCCCTTATCGGGGTAGGCAGGTCGTGTCACAATTTATTTACCTTACATTTTACGTATTGTAAAATAGTATTCCTGTAAACGATTATATGTAGTTGTTACGTCGGCGTGTGATGGGCAGCCGCTGTAACTATTTATACATTCAACACAGGTGCTAGGGGCGACGCAGGTGTCGCATAGTCCACTGCATTGTATGACCTTTGCATAAGAATACAGCTTTGGTACTACTAATTGCTCACTACCTCAAGACACTTCGTTATTGGACTTGATGAGAAACGTGAGCAGCTGCACATGGACTTTTAGTGAAAGCATGACTATTTATACATGCATCCTGCCACGCCTGTTTCCCGTAGGGGTAGGTAGAGACTAAGGATTTTCAACTGTTCCTGTCGTAGCAGATTCCTTTCGTCCTTTCTACATTATTTTAAGAACTCTAAAATGCTTGTCTGTTAAAGGAATTTTTTACCACTTATTATTTCACAAAGGCGCTTTCACTTAAGCGTATTAGTACTTTACATACTTCATATATTGTGGGATACATTTTTTTTGAGAATGTTACTGTATTTTTAATTTAAAATATGTACTTAAAACAGTTCATGGGAAACTATACGAAGACATACCTTGTATAGTCCCCTAACCAACAGGACTGCTTAAAACAGCCTTGCTTTCAAATAAACATTAGAAAAAAGGCGCGTCTTTAATCTTTCAGTCTCATAATTTACTTTGTGGCTAGGAGGCCATTGTATGCAGTTTTTTGCGCGTCGCGTTTTGGCAGTGACGTCTCAGTATTATAGAGTTTTGAATTAGCAGAAAAAACATCAGAAATTAATCGAATCACGTACTGATTGGTTTTTGTGATAAGAAACAATTTTTGCTGCTATTATTCTTGTGGCTGTAACCGTAATTTACGAAAGATACATCTACGACATGCATATTAATATAGAGTACATATGTATGCATTCAAGGCGATAATACTTAAGTAGCATAAAAATGATGAGAGAACAGAAATCTTGTATGCACGATACATGAATTGCTTTGAATGTAACTAGTTAGAAATAAAGATAGAGATTAAATTGTTCCGAATATTTAAATAGTAGGTACATAGCTAAGTCTTTAAGTAATTCTTCATCATTCTCAAGCCTTTAATATTCTACTGTTGGATATGAGTCTTCTTTGAGAATAAGATGGTTTGAGGTACATTTACTTATAAATATTTTACATACTTGCATATTTTCACGCCAAGTCCCTTTACAGACAATACATTGTTTTTTTTTAATAAAGTTCAATAAATAGTCAGAAATATTTGTTTTGATTTTTGAAGTTTTTTCCCCTCACATTCGACTTCCTCATAATATCAGCGCAACTCTACCTCTAATTACATCGCTCGGTCGCTTCCATCCTCTCGCTCTATTGCCTTTCAAGGTCCTTTAATTGAAAGGTCCTGCTGTCAAATTCCGCTATTTCAATATAAATAATTAATCGATATCAAATTGCCTTCAACTACATGCGTTAATAATTCGCTGAGGTATTGGTTACAATTGGTCGTAGTAAATTGTTTGGACTATATACTGTAAAAATTGGACGGATTATAAACCTAAGCTATTATTAAAGTTTGAAAATACTTATTAAAGGCACATTTTTGTTTTTAGAGGGTAGGCAGAAAACACCGAGAGCCAAATGTCTGTATCCTCACACACCCGCAATGCTTCTGTTCCATTGATCACTCTGCACATACATATAAGGAAACCGATTTGGAGATTTTGTCTCCGTTATCAGCCAATCTGACCTATTTCGTACGAAATAGATGCGTCTTATCTCCCGCGGCACCTACATCCATCAACATTCGCATTGTTTATCTGTTTTGTCATTCTTTTCTTCTGTACCGCTATTTGTCCTACATAGCCGAGCCATCTTTATATACGCAATAGCGTAAGTAATAAAGTAGTCTTTTATTTTCTTACTGTTCAGTTTTTATGAATTTTAAACTTCCGTAAATTAGGACAGCAAATGTATTTCTTCAAATTGTCTTTATGTTCTCGTCCATCCTCTCGCTCTATTGCATATTTCAAGGCCCTCTAAACAAACAGCGCTCCCAGCGGAGGTCTCCATTCACGGAACCGAACCGGCGACAAAAAACAGATGAAAGATGTTATCGTTTCGTTCTGTTACATGTTTAATTGCTTTATTACAATGAACTACACAACTGCCATTGCGCGTTTGGTACACATATTTTTTGTAAACCGATAATTATGATTGACTGTACAATTGATTATTTTTTACATATCCTTCTCATAGGTGCTGTCTTAAATTTATATTCGTAATGATTAAAAATGTTATCACCAATAGCTATTTGAGAGATAACAGAACTCTATTGTAGTACTACTTCACCAACTCGTATGTCATGATCCGATCCTATCCTATTTTAAAATACACACTAATAGAGAAGGTATTAACTCCTAGACGACAGCTTACATTTTTATGGGAGCCAAGACTCTGTTTAATTTAAGATGTTATGATGATTATTATCGTTATTATAATTGTACTTCTACAGAAGTATGGTTTAACATAATGCATTATGTTGGGCACTTTATCGCATTTTTTCGAAACAATCAACCTTGGAAAATACTTTTTTGTCATTCTTTCGTCTCCAGCATCTGTCGCGAAGTTATAACAGTTCGGTGTTCCAATATTCCTGTCACGTATACGAATCGCAAGCGATCTGGAACGTTATCAGATGCCGCGATAGTGGAAGTGGACCAAGGGCGGCCGATAACAAGGCTGATTGCTTGCACTGTACTACCTTCGCACCGATCCGCATGAAAACTCGACTCTTCTCATGTCGCCCGGCAACGCCCTAATATTTGTCTTTTGAACGTTTGAAGTGGAATTTGAAAACATTTTTATCTAATTATTTTTTATACATTCACATGCTCTCAGTCTGTCTGAATCCACTGCTGGACAAGACCTATTTAATGAATTATAATGCTGTTATAGAAATGCATTTTGATGTACCTGCTCTACAGCATTGTTGTGGATTTTAGCAACTTTACGTTATAACTGTAAGTTGAAGACGAGAAAAGATTAGAAAGTAGAAAACTTTGAAATTTGAAAAGATATGTGATTGCTCGATTGTGGTAACATTGCCCGTTGCTCTTACAAGGCAGTGTTGATTGTATCACGGTGTTCCATTAGAAAATATGGGTAGACGGATTATATTAGATATTTTTTAAGACTAAGAAGGTTTCGATCGTAAGATTACAGTTTTACGTGTGTTTAGACACATAAAGCGTGTTTTGCTTTGCTGAACGCACAACGTAAGCGACAGTGGTTGATTATTATAGATGTATATATAATTATTTATTTATCACATAACTGCTTGGCAACCTATTTATCTGTCTTCTTGTTCACTTTCTTACAATTAGACATTTAGATATATTGCATGGTTCTATATTAAACAAATAACAGTTATTATTTCATATGTTAAAGTACTTGACCACTTTAGGAGGTCTGAAATATTTAAAGGTTCTAGACTTATTATTTGTTTGAGTAATCGCTTGGTGCGAACTAAAAGCCTTACTTTTGACGAGTTGAAATAGTTCTATGTAACTGGTAGGTACGAGTTCCCAGACGTGAACCCGCGACCGCGCACGTAGCAAGCACGGTTCACAGTGTCATATGCAACTTAGTCTATTCTAGTAACTATGTACCTAGTATAGATACTATACAGTAGATATAATCTTATGTGAGTTCTCACACATGTACTAACTGTTCTAGGACCTCGTGTGCACGGGCAAGTTTTAAAAAGTTTTGTGCTAAATCTTTATTAGATATTCTAGAAATTTCTGTTTAAAAAATAACGGAGAAGTATTCTATTCTATTACCTATCTTGGAAGAAAATGTAAGAAAACTTATTTAATGTATGAGTCGGCGATTGTTAGGAAGTGCATGGCGAAGTCAAAAGTCTCCGAAACTGGCGAGCATCTATGAAGCGACTGATGAATGTGGAAGAAGCACATCAGATCGGTAAGGACAGTGATGATTGAAGCTCAATGCTATATGCCTATCCTGATAAAAAACCTTCATGATTCTACAATAACCATAACAACATGATAAATAGCGTAAAGAGATGCAGAAGCGGCTATATCAATTACATACTATGCACTATAAGAGAGGCCGAATTAGAGATCAAAGATTAATATTATCAAGCGTTATTTTACGGAAATCCATTTGCTATAGAACTTTACATCAGCTAACCGCAAAGTGGAATCTACACATTATGTACTTACACTGATAATACTCCACTTGGACGTGAAACACGTGAATCAATATGATACCGAACGTATAACACGCAGATATCAACAAGTCACCTGTGAGGAATGCGCTTCCCCTCCCCCACCTGACTTCGCCAAGCAATGCTTACCGCTGTCGTCTTTAACGTGTCAGTACCTCGCTATTGCATCATCATAACGAAGTGCCTTACTGATTTCTATGAGTTATACTTTATAGCTTAATACGTTTAATATATACTTTATAGTTTAATTTTTTTTATCCGGGATAGCGCGACTATTTTCGGACTTATCCAAAGTCCTTCTTACCGAGCTCCCACCGATTACAGCAAGGTCGGAGTGTTCCGCAAAAACATACGTGAGTTATTCCCGTAAATTATATAATCATGTACCTACATATGTTTAATAAACGTAACTTACGAAACTTTACGCATACAAAACTTTGTTATTTTTTTTAATTATTAGGGTATATTAGGGTTAACTTAAAACAACAGTAAAATACTTAAAAATCTTAAAAATATAAATTTATAGTCAAACATTTTAAATTATGTTAATTCCAATTCCAATAACCAATTCAAAACTAAAGTTTCTGACGTCCCACTTCATAAGAGAAACACATATCGCTTAATTTCATCAATATTCAGAAATAATCTAATATTACATTTCAGAAAGTAATTTTCATCAAATTCTTCCATAAACCTATATTACAAAAGCGAAATAATAATAAGCCTCAAGTTACATAGGTAGTATGACCTTAACTACTCGTACATGTATTCCACACACAAACGTACAAATAGACCTTAATGCACTCCATATCTCACTTTATCCCCAATCAAGAGAACAACAAATCACCGACCGCCTAATCCGACCCAAAAGCAGAAGGCCGTCCGATAACAGCGACTGCATTGTTTTCGTGCTATAGAGGTCACAGCTGATAACGTACCAGTGGCCTCGTGAATACGGAAGGAATCGTTACGACATTACGTTACCGAATTATGTTGACGGCTGTTCACCGTGTTATACAACGTGGCGACGCGCTAACAGTTTTCGTCGGCTAAACGTTTCTGTAAATATGTCGCCCAGCGAGCTTCAAGGTTGGCCTCGTAGATAAGGTGTGATAATTTGGGACATGCATAGTTCTGTGTCTGTTCGCTCTTAAGGCGGCTCGCACACGAAAGCGCAAACTGAATTCTGTGTCTTAACTTTTTGCTTTAATGAGCCATAAATTTTCATATCTTTAAGGATGGAGATGTTTTAAAGTAGACAAACCCAGCCTACTCCATTAAGGATATGGTGTGGTGTGTATAGTAATAAATATTTTATTTAGTGTCAAATGAATGAGTACGACTCGAATGCTGACCTAAACAAATGGTATGCGAACTAAATAAGCGAATGACGGAAATGACAATGCTGTGTCAGACCGGTGAATTACGAAATCGGATAAAATCAATGACGTATAAAATAACAGAGCATTTTTAAACTCAAAGAATGAAAACAAATTAAGAAAATCACCGATGTTGATATGGACAGGACGTAGCCTGAGAAAGGCCACATAATTAGAACAGAGGTAAAAAATTCGATTTTCACGAAGGCAATCGCACGGAGAACAGCTTCCTCATAGAAAATATCACTAACATTCTCTTTTACGTTGTTTAAATGAAATATTATTTCAGATGCAAGGACTTTACTATAGAAACAACTTTATTATTACAACGCACATCTAAAAATCAGCTCAACAAAAACAATTATATTGTTGTTCTCATTGTTCATAGCTTGACTGTGTATGAGTCGCCTAAAGTTTCTTTTTAGTTGTCGTTTCCAAAAATATTTTGTTGTCACGTACGTGTAACATAAAAAGTTGTCTTACCTGAATTATAATAAAAATGACCGTCGAGCTATATTTATCAAATATTTTAAAATCTTGAAAACTCGATCTACGGAGGTTGGTTTAACAAACATTTAGATGGGTATGGCCAAGATAGTGGATATAATATTTATTTCGATTTTTACTTATAACGTATACTACTAGATACTATATTTTTCCAACATATCACTAATTTCAAGTAAGATAGGTAATTATAATTAATTTCACTGTTGTTTTTTTTACAGTAAGAAACCTGATTAGTTTACTCCATGAAAATAGCTATAAGATTAGATACCATGGCATATTGTACAATGCAAGAAATTACCTATAATTTCAAACAGTTATTTCTCGAAACATCTCCCAACAACATTTTTTTTCTTGTTTTTATATCAGTGTCGGCAAGGACGGGTTTTTAATTCACACTTTCTAAGGTGAACAAAGCAGTTGTAACTTGTGCAGTTCCATTACGTACATGAAATAAGTCTCAAGGTTCTGAACTCTCGTTGCATTGACGTAGTTCAGGCTGGCTCCACAAATAGCGGGCCGACGTGGCTTGATAGAATAATGCCCCCCCCCAGCCTTACCTTGCCCCCAATTCACGACCCAGTTGCTATGTCCTAACCGGGATGCTCTATAAATTTAACTATCGACTTTGTTTATAAAACGCTTTAACACAATTCGATTCTAAAACACTTAATATGTATGAATAAAGTTTCATTCTTGATTTCATTAAAATAATTAAAACCTTGATGCGTTCGGTGTGACTGCTCTGAGGCCAACTCGCAGGTCAAGGTTGATCGAATGAAAATAAAACCTCAAAGTAACGTTCGAGAAGCGGATCAGACGCTGTACAGACGGTCAATTCACGCCAGTGTCATCAGCGGCGTTGACGTTATGCCAAAATAACCCATTCGTTTCGTAATATCGTTCTCTAATTAAAAATAGCAGAACTGAATGTGTGACGCAC
This sequence comes from Parelbella macleannani, assembly GCA_018245755.1. Lineage (NCBI taxonomy): Eukaryota > Metazoa > Arthropoda > Insecta > Lepidoptera > Hesperiidae > Parelbella > Parelbella macleannani. Next base: position 9,288 of record DWEE01000324.1, on the reverse strand, counting down.
GGGTGCATGGTGCGACATCGTCGGCCGCTGAGCGGCTGACTCAGAGCGGGTCAAGGTTGGCGGAAAACGCCCCGCGAACCGATGACCTGGTTCCACAGCCAAGTGATCCCAATACGGTTTTGTCAACGAGGAACGCTGATTTCGTTCGAGTAAGCTCTTTTGATGTTCGCGTTCATACTGATATAGAATTAAAATATCTTAATAAGAAATTGTAAATCTAAAATCTATATTAAAAATTATTGTCAATGAAAGTTGATTCAAAACAACTTAATTATTTTCTTACTTTATCTTCAATATCAAATATGTTATCCTTTATCTTTGGAAGGACAAATGATTATAGGATTTCGAGTTGCGGATAATGTTTGACCTCGGCGATTAAAGTTCAATTTTTTTGAAACTGACACAATCATTTTAATTCCAATTAAATCTATCCTTATTATCTTAAGTCGTATACCTAACAATATATAAGTATACATTTTTGCCCAATATGTAGTAAATGCGCTGTAGCATACTATTATAAATAAATGTTATTGTAATAAAATCAATACAGCGAATCGTATCAGCCGCCCGCACCTTCAGTGACCTACTTCGCCAATCTCTTTCTGCAAGTGTACAAGGTACTTTATTATATTTTAGCGTGAAATACCATTAAACGCCCAGATTGTGGAGTTATAACGAGAATCGTCACTCGTTCGCGGCTCTAGTGACCCGTTTCCCCGATTACCGTTTACTGAGGTGCAGGTTGTTGGTAGGTATTATTATTTTTGCAAGAAATGAAATAATATCTCGAGGAAAATAAAAATGGTAATAAATTGCTTGATACGACATCCCGCGTTCCTCTTTTGTTTTTGCATCTCTCTTTCTTATTATTTTGCTCTAGATTTTTCCTTCGATTTATATGCCTTGAACGTGTAAAATGCCATCGAGTCTTCAATTCTGGAGGAATTATAATGTCCAAAGCATAATTTGTGCAGTCCCCGCTTTGGCAAAATCTTGTAGGTCCTTATTGCGTCTTTTGATGTTTTCCGCTTTTGATTAACATGTCTTGTTATCAGCATTCATAGAATAGATAAGTAAGTGTCTAGTATAATAGATAAACCGAAATGGACGTACGTGCATGTATAAAATAAATATACAGGACTTGGTGCTCGCTGCCTATTCCATAAGAAAGCTAGGGTGTATGGATATAACAATAATTAATTTATATTGCGTGTAGTATATACATATCTACAGTTAAAATAACTAGTGAACTATGCAAGTTCCCTTCCACAGACACACAGCCAAAAAGATTGGCAGGATGCACAGCACGTCACGCCCGCACCAGCCGTGACCCATTTACCCGGCCTCCCCCCAGGTGCTGAGTGCCAATTGTCGCATTTGATTCATATGTCCGATCCGAGCGGCCTCCTTCGTTTTACTCATCAAGATTATGATTGAGGTTATTACGATTATAACGAGCGACTGGAATTAGCGTTTTCTCGGAATCCTCGCTTTAAATTTAAATTAATGAACTACTTTTCAAATTATCCATATTCGCCCGTTGGTCCAGTGGTTAGTGATCAGACTACAGAGCACGGATTAGTAGGTTCAATTCCCACCCAGGACATCTTGTTATATTGTCTGGATGAAAAAAGTATACATATAAATATGTATTTTATTTATCAGCTGTCTGATAACCGTAATAGAGGCTATTTATTAATTTTTGTATTTGATTAATGTAAAATTTGGATATTAAAACACTTTAACAGCGAAAAATTACAAAATGCATCAACAGCATCCTCTAATATAAGTTACAAGAGTATTGCTTATATTCAGAAAGTTGAAGTATCCAAAGGTGGATACCTGTTTAGTATCATCACTAAAAACAGTATATCTTACATTTAAGTAGCGGTTATGTCCACTTTGCTCCATGACTAACCGGTAAGTGCGATTAGTTTAAAAATCAAATGACAAATGTATCTATTTCCTTAATGTATATTTAATGCTACAATATAAATAATGTTCAATGTTAGATACTTGCCACTACATCGGGTAATCTTGGCACATGACTTACATAATTAACGATGGGTAATTTCAATGTAACACTTGCAATCAGGTGACTAACGCGCAGACAAAATGGCAACACTACTGCAACACAGATACACAACACTGATTTACATTCAGTCATATTATTATTAAAGGAAAAATCGCAATGATTTTGTCAATGACATCATAGTCTCATTTGTCCACATAATAATACGGAAACAGCAAGTCTAATTCATTTTGCTTATAAACTTACTTATCCCCGAGATAAACAGCAATTTGAGAAAGTAGTTAAAGGTATATTTCAACAGTCCAAAGGTGTTGCTGGTGCTTATAAAAAATATACTACAAATGAACATGACGGCAATGCCACTTCACGCTATTTGAACTCAATTGTAATTTAATATAGTATTCTGTGAACTCCCGCCAAAAATTCTCAACTAATGAGAATCTAAATAATAAATCTAAAAAGTAAATTAGCTATTAAATACATGTGTATGTATGTAACGTTTAATCGTTGAGAGCAAAACAAAATATTGTGCCAAATATAAACGACACCGCATCGTGTTCATTTGTTACTTTGTTAGATTTTATTCGTTTGTGACACTGTAATGTTGCGTTCAAAACAAAAGCAGGGTTAAACAATGTTAAGGAGGCAATTAATTATTCTTTAAAGTTGTAAAATTTTATTGGTAAGCTATCTTGTAAACAACTTCATTGCGTCATTATTGATTATGTTGTAGAATACATAAATTATATTTATAACCAGTTGACATCTAATGAGTGCGAAAAGTACGAAGAGCATACTCGTATACATATTAAATATTATTATAGCAAAGATAGCCTTACAATTCAACTCCTTACTCCAGAGATACTGGGTTTGAATCCTAACGTGCATTTTTTTACATATGAGATACATAATTGAGGGTTTTTCATTATGTTTTGCAAGGCGTGTGAAGTCTGCCAAGCCGCATTTGGTCAGACTATGTCCTGAACCCTACCCATTCATAGATTAGAGACGTGTGATCAACGACAAACGATAAAAGGGTAGATGAACAAAAATTGTGGATTTATGTAAAAAAAAAACCATGACCAGGACGAAAAAAACAAGGGAATGCATTACGTAAGTCATCTCGAGACATGACAAATAGTTCTTTATCGCGTTTCAAGGGCGCGACGATGTACTGGACAGACAGCGCGATTTCCATGAGCTAATAGTGCTCACAATGCGCGTTGCACTCCGCAGATAAGGAATAAAACGTTAATGGAGCAACAAAGTATGAAGACGGGGAAACATCCAGAACGATTCGAGTGATTTTATTAGAAACCGATTCAAATCTTCGTTTTAAAGTCCATTCAAGTTTAATATAGAGCAATGAGCAAATCAGTATAGAGCGACGTGGCTGTTATATACAGGCCAACCTATAATAACGAAGTAATTGTGATAAAATTGTTGGAATAATTATACATATACGCATCTCCAATAACAAAATTAAACAAAAAATAGCAAGTTTCTTGAACTACAACGTCAAAGTCATTTTTACATAAAAATAACACAACAATATCTATAAGCTCCATAAAATAGAAGAAAACCTCTTAAAGTTATTGTCATAATTTAAATGAAATGTGTAACCGGGAGTTCAATTCGGATTCTTTTGCACAATTGACCAACATAAAGACCAATGAGGCAAACAGGTTGTCGCTATGACTAAATCATCATTATTTTTGTTCAAATCTCTGATATCACGATTTTTGCATATTTGCTGGTTTATGGCAAAGAACAAGTCGTCGGTACAGTAAAACAAATCTACTTCTGTTTCAGCACAAAAGATCAGCTCTTGTACTGTAATAACGTAGTCATAAAATTAATGATTTACAATCGCGGAAAAACAATAAAGCACAGTTTACAACTGACAACGTTGGCGCGAACCGAAAGTCTACTGGAAGCGAACTGATGGTATGATTAATCGGTGCTCTGGCTTAATACCTTCCGGCACAACACGAGAAACATATCTTCGTGTTCATCTTACGATATGTACTTATTGGTAAGTTCATCAGATCATAGTAAAAAAAATAATAGAATTAAATTTATGTCAGCTAAGCAGCAGTAGTTGGATTATTTTTTTTGTTTCAAAATGTTTGCGCTACAAGTAATTGTGTTAAGGATTGCGAATTTCGCGTCGAAACCGAAAGCTAGCCGGAACTGGCGTGCATGCAGTGAATGATGAATGTAGAAGAAATAAGTCAGATCTTTAAGGACACTTATTCTCAGATCACGATGCTCTATTCCGTGCCTGTAAGAGATATGAAAATATTTTTTTCATATTAAAAAAGGTAATTTTGAGGCTTGTCCAAATTGAAATTACGTATGTACATATCTTAAGAATTGTAGTGTTCTTTGCGACATTTAATGGGGTGTAGAAGAACAAAGCTCGTAAAGATGGAAGAAATGATACGGATGGCCGCTAAGCAGCTGCAATTAAGGGGGTAATGGCGGTTTAAATGTCAAACTCAATGTGCAATGAAAGAGTGTAGGAAAAAACGACACATGTACGAACGCGCGACAGAGCATTAAGGCAGTAACGACGTATTGAATGTTGAACTACCATTAAAATAGCATTATTTTTTTATATATTTCTCGACTGCCTCGTTGGTACAGTGGTAGAAAACGCGACTACAGATTAAGATGGCCTGGGTTCGTATCCCGGGTCGAGTACAATTGGAATTATTCTAACTTAGATTTTCTATCAGAAATTTCTAGTAGAGGCCCGGAGTCTGGATCTGTGCCCAATGTATGGAAATGGGCTCACCACCTACTCCATGATGGGACGTAAACGGATCTGGTAAAACGTGGGAATTTACTACGCCCCTCTGTCTACTCCTTCTGGGATTGAAGGCGTGATGTTACTCATATTTGTCGTCTCGTTTACGCTCATGACAATGTGTCACTTTAAACTTAATGATTATTATTATTATATATTTTTCAATAACTCTTCATAGCTTTTGTGTATCAATCAACTGTTGATATACATATGTATATACAATCAAATGACTCGAACAATCATCATGGACTTCTAAATAAAAGATAAATTACCTTGGCATATAAAACTGACATGGAAAAAATAAGCGGCCACATTAATTCGATGTAGCGTCTTATTATATCGATTCTCCGATTAAAGAATCGAGCGTCTCGAAAATGATTTACAAGTCTTTATTAAAGGGCAGTACCTCGGCTGTGGCAGTACGCGGTCGGCTGAGCTATTGTTGGTCGTGTTTAATAATTAAAAGTCAAAAGGTTTCGCCATTCGGCTTGTTTATTGCACATCGTAATTACAAGATTCGTATAATCGTTTGTATTTTGTGTTAAACTGTATACGACAACATGTAGCCATTATACATCACACTGATTTAGATGTTTTGAAATTATTTGTATAATCGTCTTAGAGTTCTCGAGTATTTGCTGTTGTACATCGATATTATTGTTATTACGATTTTTTTTTATTAAAAAAATATTTTAGTGCTCTCTACCAATCTTGTAAGAGACCAGGCGTAATCATGTAATAATATAATCGTTCTTTACTTTCAATGCACTACAACAATTAATTATTCACCTGTTACGTTCCACATCACACCATAGAATAGGGGATGACATTATTACCACAATAACAATAATAATAATAAACAAAACAACTAAGTGTTCAAATATTATATTGTTGCATACGCAGAATGATTGGGAAGTGGCGAGCAATTTATTCGCGCGGCACAGGAATGGGTGGAAGTTAAAACAAGTGAGTTTATTGTTGGCGCGGCGCGGGACCAATCCAGTTTTATTCCTAGAGTGAACAATAGGCCTGTTGGTAATACGACTGGTTTTGTTGCCTTCCTCCGATCACAGCAACGAGTTACGATGCTATAAATTTAATATAGCAAGACGTGCCCGTGACCCGCGCTGCGCTCGCTCGCACCGAACCGGCTTGAGTAATACGAACCTATTTACACTCGACTATTTTCATATTCGTCGTGGTATTTACAGGGACATTTTATACTACTAAATCGAGTGCCGCTCATGTTGGTTCGATTCGGTGACTTTGGACGTCCGTTGCGCATTCGCTGGTTGGTTTATTTAGGTGCATTTTATTATGCTGCTCGTGTGAATTTCGTTTCGTTCGTCCCACTTTTTAATGAATGTTAATAAATTTTTGCATCGATTTAAATTTGGATATGTTAGAGTAACGATGAATTATCGCCTATAAAGTGAGAACAATAGGTTATCTCATATAAATTATAATCCCTTTACATACCTAGCTGAGTTAGACGCTGGCTTGGCGACGGTCCAGAGCTGTAACTAGGACAGACGTTCGTAGGTGTCCGTCGAGGAACCGTTTGTTGGCAATCCCCTTAACAGGTTATGCGGAATTCACACTAAAACGTGCGTATAATACTTATGTCTAATTATTACAAGGATCAGCTCAAACCTACTTTAAATCCTTTACAAACAAACAAAAGCTTTTGCCCACAAAAGGCGTTTCTGAAAACAAGAAAGATTTCAACATATAAAAACTCACGCATGTTAGCTGCTAGCCTATGATTAAGCCACGTTTGAATATGCTGTTACTGACTTTACCCGTCTTTCTCCTTGCACGTCATACCAACACTTATCATCACCTTACAGCAGAAATAAAAATTTAGTTCAATACATTGGGCGTAAGTCACTTCATCCTGTCCTACGATATGTTAAAATAAACCTCATTTCCAACGACGCCGTAAAACGAGATCTAAACCGAACAGTTAGTTTTAGGCTCTTCTTCATGGGGTGGAGAAACTGCTCCAAGATGCGGTTTGTGGTTGTGGTATCATACACAAAGGGGAAACAAGGGCTAAGAGAAGTGATCATATTACTTATATAGTCCTCCCCAGCGAAAGTTCTATATGTAACATAATCAGATGCAAAAAAACATGTCATTAAAGCGATTAGAAAATTATAGATAGGTAGACATAAAACGATTGTAAAATCAATCAAAATAAAGTATTATCAGTGTAATAGCTCTTTTCAATCAATTTCTGTGCTCAGGAGCAAGGTAGTTACCTCATTGACGCAATCACAGGATTCCACGAATACTAAAGTAGAAAGCAAAGAATGTAGAGATTTCTTAATGTTGTATGAATCACTATCCAATACACACGGTTGCATGTGGTTTTTTGTGCATTACACGTTTTATTACGTACATGCTGCTCGGGTCATATTCACAGGATTTTTCGGAATGTGTTTTTAGTATGACTGTTGGCTATTTAGCCTTCTTCATTCATATAAAACATTTTAAGATTGTTAAATTTTTCTATAAAAATGTCTAAAGGAGATACGTATTACGTAATTTATAATATTTTATACAATATTTACGTTGTGGATATTAAGTACATACCACCTATGTCATTAGATGGCTCGTATGAGTTAAAATAATGGTATTTTGGTATACAAGTGGTATATTTTAATTCACATTCTGTCCATGTGATTTGTACGGAACATGCAATTTTATACGTATCATCGCAGCAAAACGAAGACCTTCCACGTACCTTCCCATGTTCTTGCTTATTGGTGCTTATTGGCCATGACCGTGACTTGCAATTAGATATAATTACCTTCAATTTGTTACTACCAATGTTATCCGCAGTAGTCTGTTCTCTTGTCTAACGTAGTATGCAATTATTGAGCTTCAGCAAATTAAATCTTACCTTCGAATTAGCCCAAGAGCTTATTAACTGCCCATGGTTATTTTGCTACTGTGGAATCTGTTTGTCGTTTGGCTGTTTCCAGCTTCCTGTATCCAATGAGTACATATGTAACTTCAGACCGTGTAAACAGGAATGATTACAAAAACGTTCGCAAAGATAATACATCACACTTGGATCCCATCTGTTAGGCAAATTACCGAGCTAAAAAAACTGTGACGATGTACGCGTAAAGACACCAACACATGTAGGTACGTTTTTTTTTGTTTTTATTAAATACCATTATCATCTAGTCTAATTGCAAAGTTGGCAAGGAAGCGGGAGGCGACGCAGGCTGTCAATCTGTTCCTATAATAAACTCGTAGCTTAAGCTTTCTGGCAAAATATCTTTTTCTTAGCCGGTGTCAACGTTTCCTCGGACAGCCGACACGGCTCATGTCAAGGAAATAAATAGATACTTCGCGATTTTCGTACGAAAATAAAACATGAATAGTTTAGTTATTGTTCAACGGTGAACATGAGAAATTAGTTTTTTACTGCGGTAACATTAGTAATTTCTGTTTATAATATATTCAAATGTTATTGCACTTTGATCTTATTTTTACTTTGCCAGCTGCGTTAACATTTTTAAATTTGGCGTGACTTTTGCGATTTCTCATCAAAATTAAATACTATATTCATTTACTTACATTAAGAGTGAGAATGAGGAATAAAATAGGTGTAAATGTCATATTTATATGTAATTGTTGTCCCTTATATTAGTGATAATAAAATTTACAATAATTTTTCTTATTTAGTCTACTTTTTAAAGAGATTTTTGTGTTTTAGAAATAACGGTGCCTGTATTATAGATAAAAAACTCCAACTATTTTCATAAAATACCTTATCGAAATTGGTTTAACTTTTTGACACAATAACGTTACAATCTTTCAGGGTTAATTTTTTGTTTATAATATCAATGTAGATAATTTCCCAGCTCTGAAATTCCATAGAAGTACTTTTGTAGAGTTGTCCAGAGAACGAAATTATTGATTTGTATAAAAATGCATGTTTCCCAATCGGGTAACTATATCAAAGCGAAACAAATTAAATAGTGCAAGTTTGCTACTATACACATACGTGTTGTATCGCAACAGTTCACGAAACAGAACGACGTCCGTCTAATCAATCGCATTAGAATAGTATTCGCTAGATGCAAATAGGTCAACGGCGATGCACCGGCGGCGACCGTTGCGCGCGCGTGCTTCGCTTACCGAGCGCCACTCAGTTGCGTTGCATAACTATAACCTGCGGACGTTGACTCAGCACCTCAGTACCATGACATAATAGCCAGGTAATAACGTATCGACGGCGAGAGTGGTCGATGTTAGCAGGCGGAGTCGGATGCGGAAGGGGAAGATTAATCCTCGCAAGTGCCAAGTTGATTTCTGCGTGTTGCACCATGTCCTGGCTGACGCCTTGTATAAGATTGCATTATACCAGCCATTGTTTTTCGTACATGTCACTAATGTTCCTCGATTTCTACTGTCACTTCTACAG
>DWEE01000323.1:0-18503 GCA_018245755.1 Parelbella macleannani | reverse complement strand
TCGTATGTTAAATAATAGATCCTTTTTAAACGTACTTTTTAACCAAAATGATATGAACTTAAAACATTTGAAAGAAAAAACAATTAATACCTAATTGATTTTTTGGAATAAGATAAATGCCTAAGTAAAAAAAAATATTTAATACCTAAGCAACCTGCAAAAATTTACTGATTATTTAACTGATGAAATATTTGCAAGTGCATATCTGTTGATAACTGCAGGTGTGGCAAGGGTGTGGACGCGCAAACTGTCCCACAGATAACGAACTTAAACCGAAAGTAAACACTTGAGATGACCTAGTTTATCTGATAAAGTCAGCGTTGCTATATAAACGTTATACCTTTGCCCAAAAAAATTTAAGCTTTTGTAGTTCAGTAAAAAGAGCATTGACCTGTCATTTTATATATAATGGAAATTTATCTTATTCCTTCTTAGAACACAGCACCGTCAACTTCAATTTGAGTTTTTGGGGTAGGGGGTTGTATCTCTTGGACAGTTCCTCAAAAATAAGTGTTTGATAGAAAACATCCGTGAAAGCGTTGATTTTTGTTTATAACCCTTAATATAAATGTTATAAATTAAGTTATAAGAAAAAGTTGTGAATAAAATATTAATTATCAAAAAACGCTCTTTAGCACAATTTGTAAATTGTGCTAAAGAGCACAATGTGCAAATAGACCTCATGGTTCCCGAGAAACAAAAACAAATCATATTTTTTTTAACACATTTATGTTGCATATTATATTTATACCGACAGTTGAATGAAATTAAATGAAATAAAAAGACAATCATTAAAGTTCGTAACAAATATACTTAAATTTTTTTATGTCAAGAACAGAGGTTGGAATTGCGGGGTATTTCTGAGCGTTATTATAAACAAGGATAGGTATGCCATTTGTCCCGGATTTATAAAATTCAAAACATTCATTTTTTATTAATATTATAGTTTATTGCAAATTAAAAACAGATTCATACTCTTTTTATTATGTTACCGCGTCCAATAAACGGGAAAAGACATGCCGGCAGTCATCCCGCCTTCTCCTTTCCCTAGGTTATTCATTCGCACGAGCTACGCGTGCCCGCATAATAAAATTAATACAGGTCATACACAGTAAAATCAGCATCTACATACTTAATCGTTTGTACGGTCCATAAGGTAAAATAACAAATAAGGATACAAAATGTAATTCAACAACAATTACGTATAAACACGTCAATCCAAATCTGAATCGAATATACCTAACCTATTGTATTTGTCGCTTAAAAATAAAACTCAACAAAATGAAGTTCAATAACTAATAATTGTCACTTACGTAAGTATTAATAATATATTAGTAATAACTGTCAATTACGTGAAATAAATACTTATTCACAGAAGTATAACAGGTTAGGCAAAACACATAGGTAACTTTAACTACATGCGCTTACAGCGATGAACGGCGGCGAACTTTCGGCGCGGCCGAAAGATTTGGCCATTTTTTCGCGGAAACCGAAACTAAGGCCGAAATTAGATTTCTTGGCCAAAACTGGAAGAAACCGAAACCGATCTTTCGGTCGGTCAGTACTAGAATTTAACGTTTTCAAATGCACCGCGATGATTTGCGTCTAAGCAATGTTCAATCAATAATTATATTTATCGCAATTGTCACAAGGCACGATACCTACATTTCGCGACCAAGTGACAGTAACAACCAAGGTCTTAAGACTCGTCTCAGGAATGTAACACTTTCACACAGTGTACCTACTTTGTTATGACCTTATTAAACGCACTCGTACGGAGCACCAGTTCTCGCGTGTTCAATCCGTGCAGGGCTAAGTACATCCTCTTAGAGAATGTGTAAAACACTTTCCCACGAAGTACCGTATATTTCTATTAGCCCTATCAGTACACCATTCTCTTGTTCTAGAAAATTCCTTAGAATCTTAAGATACAATTTCTTTAAAATTGAAACTGTATAAATGACATACCGATTAAAGACTTTTGGATGCAGATGCCGAGCGAGACCAAGTCTTACCTATCTTGTCCGATAAACTAGATTGTAGATTCTGGCCACGAAATTTGGTTTCCATTTTATCATCAGTTCCATCCTAAAGAATAATTTAAAAGAATATTCTGTAAATACAGCTCTCCTTTGAAGTATATTGAGCTCTTGTCTGGTCTTCCACATATCCATAACCGACAGTGACCGCTTACTGTCTGCTAGCTAGCCTGTTTACTTATTTTTTAGGTTAACTATATAAGAAAAACCAGGTATCTGGCTGTACTAAAGTAATCCCGGTTCTAAATTTGTGGAACAAGTACAGCTTACATACTTAGACGGGTTTCTGTAACTTCAACGAACAAATTTGTACAGAAATACAATGTTCCATTGCGATGTAGGCTAAAATCTTTGTTCGTAAATAAGTCATAATACTTAAGACCAGATTAATGATTTGTGGGGCCACTTCATCTTGCTTTACTTCAATCGTGAACAGGTAGATAATCGCTCTTATCAGTCCGGTTCGTGGTTACAAACGTTATCAATGATAATGAAACGAATCCTGTCCGGTATCTTTATTGCACAATAATCCTCATAAGTCATAACGCAGTTTTCTACCTAGAACATATTGTATCCATTTAGTTTTATTTACGAACGCGATAACTTTTTGTATCCTTGAAGGTACACCGCTGTGTTCCAATAATGTAGTGTTGAAAACGTTAATCCTGATCATTTGTTATTAGTGTCAACTTAACAATGCTATGAGAAAAAGTTTTCCGTATATAAAAAACGGTTTTAAAGGGAATACTTTCAAATGGCAAGTGATCTATGTAGGTAACCCAAGAATTGGCTGACGAACTACACTAAAACTCTAGACTATTCTACAAAATCTATAAAACGGGGAAGTGATAGCAAAATACTAAAAAAAATATTTCTCCATTTTGTTACACACACTCATGGATACCTACATTAGGTACTTACTACGGACTACTCGCCATAGTGTACAAGAATTGTGATTTCAAGAATTTTGGAAATATTAAAATTTAATTTGAGTTATTTATAGTGTTATAACCTAGACTCAGACATCGAGGTTTTATATAAAATGTCTACATGAAACTGAAAATAACTTTGTGAACTGGACATTGCAATCAACTGTGCATAGACATCTACATTTATTTTTGCATGAAGTATTTGTCCTTGAAATACATGAGTCAGACGAGTACAAACGCCTATTAAAACAAGACAACGTCTATAATTCTTACATTATGTCATCATGTTTTCCTCGCTCTATTCATAAAAGTGTTGGATTCAGCGGAATTTCATGTAAATCGGTCATAATTTTATTATCAGTACAAAAATAAACTATAGATTAGTTTGTCATGGATATACATATATTGTAACTATAACTAGCAGTACAATTTATTATTGGTAAAACAACGATATTTATATTATATTTCAAAAAGACTGAGTAATAATGCTAGCCATATAAATAAAAAAAAACCTCAAAAATCCTGGTGGCGGCATCTAGTGACTAACAACACGTGGCGCATGCGAATAACTTAGCGGTCAAAAAGAATACTTTCAATGTCATCGCTGTGACATTGCAATCGTTATCGTTCGGTCGAATAGGAAATTGTAATAATACAGCGTAAATACAAGCCTAATAATTATATTGTCGCGGATAGTTATTACCTAACACGTAAAGACAGTACGTAGATCTAGATAGGCGATAGTACTATACTCAGTGAACACCGCGCTTACAGTAAGACTGCATTATTAAATTATTTTGCGGTTTTACAGGTTGTGGCTTCCATCTTGTTTTTATTTCTGACTTCAGACAGCATTAATTTAAAAGTGCTTAGTTCTAGCGCAAGACTGACTACAGCGCTTAATTACTATATAGAGTTGCTAAACGAAAAAAAATCTATAAATGTACAAGCACTACATTTTTCCTGTCCCCACTACTGCCAAAGAGCTTCTTTGAAACTGTATCAATGTACATAACTAAAATAAAAGTTACCATATTCCCGTCTATTATAAATGATTTTTCATTAATCGGGCACATAAGCTGATATATCGTCAGCTTATATGTAACCTTGGACATAATTATAAAAATTAAACATTAATCTGATATATATGCCGTTTATAATCTAGCACGAAACGAATTTAATTAACACTGATTAGAAATAAAACTATATAAATCTAAAATTGCATATATATGTATAGTGTTTCTTTATACCGGAGAAGCAGACTATGGGACTGCTTCGTTTGTCGAGCGGTGGCAAGCGCGACTGCCGATCAGGGGATCCTGGGTTCAAATCCCGGGTCGGGTGCTATTGGATTTTTGAAATTTAGAATTTCTAGTAGTGACTCGGAGTCTGGATCAGTGCGCGGTATAGGGCAATAGGCTCACCGCCTATTCCATGGGACTTAAACGTAACTGGTGAAACATGGGGATGTATTACTCCGCTCTTCCTATACCTTCGGGGATTACAGGCGTAATGTCAGGAACAGTCTATGAGGCTAAAATTAACTAGAGAAAAAAACTGTAATTGAGCTTTAATTTAATGTAAACAACACTTTGATATTTATCTAATATTTTCCATTTAAGACACAATTGCGGGTATTTGGATATATTTATTTCGAATCCGGAGAATTATTATAAAAACACTGTAATATTGTTTCTCAATTGCTCTGATTAAAATCCGCAGTAGCCTGTATCTTGTCGTAGGGCACCATCATGGGGTCGGTGGGCGGCATCTGGACCGTGGCCGCGAGCACGGGGCCCGCCCTGCCCTCCTTCAGCAGCAGTACCTTCACCAGCGAACGGCCGCCGGCCTGCCCCGTCACCGACCGGAAGAATATATCCGGGTTCACGTTGTCCTCGAACACCTCCTCAATTTTCGTCGGGAATTTCAGTGTACACCCTGGAGGGAGCAGCGGCAACTGGGAAATCGATATATACACATGTACATAATATGTAGATGTTGAGTATTTCACAAATGAGAATATGTTATACTTTAAGTTATATTTTGATCTATTTAATTCAATAATAAAATTCAATAAATTCTGAATATATGTAGTGTTTTTTTGCAAATAATGCTATAAATATTAAAGACGAAATAGATACATTAGGATTATCTAACTATAGGTACTACTCGACGAAATTTATTTGTTAAAAACGTTCAACACTTAAATTCACCATAATACCATTTCATACATATTTTTCAAAAAAATTCATACATAGAATAACAATATTTAATGTGACGCTTTGTTGTTAAGCAACAATGCAAGCAGCTTATCTAGTAAGGATTTAATTTAATGCACTCTTCTTTCTAGTAACATAGGAACCAGTGCATACACACCTTTATATACGGTTTGGAGACTTTATAGTCAGATGTATGAACATGAAACAATATGACGAGACCGATCACTGCCTTCTCTGGCGATGTGTTCTGCACTATCAAGGACACCAGAAAAACTGGTCCGAGCCCTTCTACCTGTGAATTAAACAAAATAACCAACAAACACATTGATTCCATATTTTTCAAAATTATGTTATAAAAATGTCAAAGAATGTGAATTATGAAAAGGGAAAAAGAATAGTTTTAACCTTGCAAACAACAATATTCAAATAACAATATGATTAAATTCTTGAATAAAAAATATCCATTTTTACAGTATAATTATAAGCAAACTTTAATTAATAATACCCGCATAATAATATAACACTATGAACGCGTCATTATCTCTCGTTCTGTTCTAAGGTCACACTTTTAACTTATTTTCAAAACAGTCCTGTCAAAGGTTTTTAAATACTGTATTTGGCTGCAAACTCATTTCTTCAATATTTATGCATATATCTAGGCGTAGAGAACATACTAGTTTTGATCCCACGTCGATATACAAACAGTAAAAGACGGTAAAAAGTTTGTGAAAGGAAACAGAGCCGGTCGCTCCGCATTAAGCAGTTTACTAACACCAGGCCTGCACCGTCCACAAAATGTTTGTTCTTGTAAAATGAGCATCTATTTTAAATAAACTTGTAAGAAATACATTTCATTAGTGAAATTTAACCATGGAGATAATATACATATGAGTTTAAACATTACATACGTCATTTTTGCCAGTTTTAACTTTTAATACCACTCGACAAAGAACTAACACGCTTTTATTCGACCAACCAGAACGCAGATAAATTTAATGACAAATGGCACCAAATTTTTCTTTAAAAATGACACCGCCTAAGTAAAGGTACATAGTTATTATCATCTCCTATAAAATAGACATATTTGACTTGCGCAATGTTAGAACTTCACAGACGATTTGTTTTTTTTTTCAGTATGCTGAGCCCACCTCGGCCGTCAGTCGCACCGGCTCCAGGGCCCCCGCCCCGACCGAGTTGTCGCACCTGGTGTGCGCGTCGAGCAGCGCGCGCGCCGCCACCAGCCGTATCCTGTTTAAGTCGCTCTGGAACGTCGCGTGCATGGCTGACAGTTAAATAATAAAATCGTGTTAATATGTTTATTTAAATGATTTATTTGAATTGATGAATGATATGTTTATTGAATTAACCTTTGACAGATTATTTTAACAATTTTCCTTTACGAACTACCGAATGAAAGCTATTAAATCAGCAAAGATTCTTACACATGTGTAATTCAATCTAGTCTAACGACCTTTGTCTGTAGATGTTTACTTTTAAATTATTTAAGCACATTCAAATAAGTTTTAATACGCTAACTATCAGTGTCACAATTAACTACGTGGAAATACAGCAAGGTGGTTGTTAAAATTTTTCTAAGGATCAACAAACAAAAGTCTAAGGGTGATTTTACAGCCGCGTATTTTCGGTGGTATACGTTTTTATACGCGTAAACCGCCTAAGACCCTTCCCCTCACATCGCGCGCGCAGCGCGTCAAAAACAAGCTAGTCTGAAAGGGCCTTAGAGCAAGAAGGCTCCCTAAATTATTGATAAGGGTCAAGTAGCATAACAGTACCGGGAGCGTTGGCCCGCTCGCGCAAAGCCTGTTCCAGGAACAGCTTGGATTTTTTGGGGATGAGCCACGGCGCGGCGGCGCGCGCGGCGCCGCGTTGCACGCCAGCCGCCTGCGATGTGAAGTCCGCCGTACGCTTCAAGATCTTCAACATCAGGTTGCCATCTGAAATTTGGAAGATATACCCATTAAATTTAAATGTTTATACCTAAAGATACTTAAATAGGCGATATTTGGTACTTAGTCTTAGTACTATTTAATTTGACAAGGCATTGGATACTCGAACATAATTTGTGTATAGAAGTACAGTCTAATGGCAACTTTAAAGTGTGAAAACATAACTATTCCCAAATAATCTATGTCAGGTAATTTTAGCGTTAATCAAAAAACTATTTACGTAGCTGTGTTTGTTCAGAGGATGTAAGATAAACTAATGAAAACAAGCAGGTTCAAATACTTTGACGTGAAAAGTCAAATCTGTGGGACACTGACAGATAAAAAAGCAAAAGTCATCACTTCTTTTCTATAATATCAATACGTACATAACGTTCTACAATGACACTCACTTGCTGTCACAATAGTGAACACATGCTCCTCTTGTCCGAGTTGCCCGAATTTCATTACAGACACGACATCTGGAAAGCAGTACAAAAGTCATAGTATTAACGATTGATCAATACAAATTATTGACAAATTAACGCCAGGTGTTAACTAACCTCTGATGAATATAGTGTCTCTCATCGCCTGGCCATCATACAAGTGCAGGTGTCCAGAAGCCAGCGCAACACCTACTAGTGTCACGCCCAGCTGTAGCACTGGCATCAAGGTGAGGGCCACAGGACGATGTTCCAAATCCAGTGACCATTGTTTTTTACCCTGAAATATTATTGTGCAGATGTTTTTTAAATCAGTGGGTTATTGTGATGAGCTTACTGAAGATTATACTCAATAAGCATATGTCTATATAAGAACAAGGTAATAATTGAGAGTCTATATAAGGTTCAGTCTATGACATTTTTTATGTCTTACATGCAAAATAAAATATTATATGTTGGTTATTGTATCTACCCCAAAGATACATCTAATAATTACTAAGTAGGAACAAAAATTTCTTTTACATCTACTGTAGAAATATGGGCCTGCAATTCTAAGTACACTGCTACTTAGGCAATAACAAATTTAACTCATACACTCATCTATGAACACTATTTTGACATTTATTCATTGACATAATATGATATTTACTCATTTGTAGTAGGAAATCTGTACATTTTATATTTTTACACAAATATATCCATGGAGGTGTATCATCATCATCAACATCATCAGCCTATCTCAGTCCACTGCTGGACATGGCCTCTCCCAATGAGCGCCATCGCGGCCTATCCTCGGCTGGTCGCATTCAGCATCTGCCTGCAGCCTTTCGTTGATTGTCATCCCACCACCATAGATGTGTATAGAGTCTGCTGATTGCTAACAAGTTGGTAACAACATGGTAAGCTTTGGTTTTAGACACTCTTATTATAAAAATACCTTGTCTATCAATGGCAAAAATAAATATCAAAGAAGAAAATAAAAATGCTATTCACTGTTTATAAGAATGAAGCAAATTAACATTACTCTTATACCTTCTTACTATAACAAGCCATGGTGTTGTCAGCACAAATAACCATTACACTGTGGTCAGTGGTCATCACATCTATGGCAATAATGTGCTCTTCTGTAGAGAAGAGAAGTCGTCCTTCCTTCCAACCCTTCTTTAGCAAACAAACTGACTTTTCTCTGAAACATTAAATAGTAAGTATAACATAAAGGTATCATCAAACATGTAGTCCCTGAAGGGGTAGGCAGACGAATGTAATACACTCCCCCTTTTCACTAGTTATATTTATGTCCCATAAAAAAGTGGTGAGGCTATTGCCATACACGAGCATCGATCCAGACTTCGAGAAGAGTAATAGAAATTCTAGATTAGAAAAATCCACTAGCATCTGATGTGGGATTTGAACTCAGGACCTCCCAACCGTCCGTTGCGCTTGCAATCACTCGACCAACAAAGCAGTCATAAATAGTAGTGTATAGTATAGAAAATAAAATAAATAATGATACATATGCCATCCAGCCAATTACAGATTAATATTTTTTAATTAATTGGTTTAATTTAAATTCCTCATAGACAGGATCAGTAGTGATGCTCGCAAGGTCTCAACCAATGATGCAGACACATATATTTACATTTTACAAAAATTAAGACAGTGCACTGTGGTGTACAAAATTTTTTTTTATAATAACAAAAAAGTGCTTTAAACAGATGTTTGTGGACTTAAATATTGTTTGATCTATTTCACACCTTGTGGCCACAGTTATTCTATAGTCAACTGTGTAGAGCCCTGTTATGACCATCTGATATGGTGTCCTTTTCACGGTACACAATTGAGCCTGTTCACACAAAAACAAATTATGTCCTCTAGTGCACTGTTGCATCACCAACACAAAGTGAAATAAATGAACTCACAATTTGAGAATACTATTAATTTAAAATGTCTATGTATGACATTTAAAACATTTTATCAGTGAGCCTTTGTTAACAAAAGGAAATGATTAAATGGAAAAGACAGATGGAGGCAGCAGTGAAAAATATTCATAACTAGCTTTTGCCTATGACTTTTTTGTGTGGATTAGTTTGTATTAAAAAACGGAATTTTACTATTCAATTATACACAATGTTCAGATCTATATCTATATTTATAGATACAAAGTAAACATAAAGAGATTTGCTTCATCTTCCATAGTAACTTACATCTGCATGTATATAGGTCGTGATTTCAAAAATGCTTGAACAAATATCTATTTACTTCTTTTGAGGTGACTAAATACGAAGTGTTATTGTTTTATTTTCGATAATCACAAACTCCTATACAACATTTTCACCCCCTATTTCAAACCCTTCAACCCCTTTTTTCACGATAAAAAATAGATTATGTCCTTTCCTAACAACAACTCCATCTCTATATCAAATTTCGTCTAAATCAATTCAGTGATTCAAGCATGAACAGGTAACAGACAGACACTTTTGCATTTATTGGTAATCAGTCATAGACAAATAGAATGGCCAAGGTCTCTCCAAGTGATTGTACTATCTAGAAAAAAATATTAATTCTTGTGTGGGTTAAATTTAATATTACTTAAGCTCTTTCAAATGTGTATAAATTAAAAAAATAATTCTCACCAGAGCCATCTGTGTAAAATTCTGAGGATCCAGAACAATTATTTCTCCATCTTCAGTGGCCACAACCAGACAAGAAACAGCATACTTATCCACAGAACCCATTTTCAATGTTGCTATACATGTTATTTCTGTGTTTAACTTCTTAGGTAATTCTTTAGTATTCTCCAAGTATTCTAATCGCTGTTCTAGAGTTAACGATAGGAAGTTTCTAGATTGGCTACTCAATACCTTATCAGGGATAGAATTAAGACTTGCTGTGAGACCTATAATAGATTCTTCTTTGTGGTTGGATGGATCAGTGAGCTGAAATGAAATAAATACTTGGGATATGTATGAAGCATCAACACTATACTTAATATTAGTCATTAAACTGATTATATTAAATGGGTACTGTAGACCAAAACATTGAGGGAGAGCACAACCATTGATTCGAATTTGGCTGGAGAATACATCCCTAAACAAAAATCTTAATGAAAGGAAATTGTCCATTGAATTTAAGAATGTTTAGGCGGACATTTTAAATGGACAACTCAAACTACAATTAGTAAGTTAGTTATTTACCCTTCAAATCAATAACAATCATGGATGAATTTGTTTCTACATAGCTTGATATATACTTATTATGTGGAAACACAGAATTTTTTTAACTGCAAATTTGACTTGATGGAAATTTTGATAAAATGATAAAGTTGTAGAGTATGAAGGTCTGCAATAGTTTTCCAATTTTTTTATATAAATCATTGTTTATGAAATCAAGATGTTACTTGACAATAGAAGATATAGAAGTAGTAGTAACTAATAACTTTTGCTTATGTCTAAGTTGCTGGCTCTGCACTCAACACATATAAATATTGATTTTTAATTTAAAATAAAATTTTAGTCTTAAACAAACCTGTTTCCATATCTCCAGCTCACAGGTGCTCAGTTCAACAGTGGGCAAGTAGAACTTATAAAATACCTTCATGTTCCTGTACATATAAATGCATGAACTAAAACCCACGGCTATGATGGGCACGGAGCGTGCTGTTGTGATTGTGAATGATTCTGTTGTGTAACAACTGACCACACCCAGGGGTAAGTCAGGAAGTGCCATATCAGACATTTGCATAGCTCCTTTAAAAACCTGTAGATATATATTTTCTGTCTATAAAACTCTTTATTGGATTAAATAAAAATTAACGAATACAAACATTATTGCTGTTTTAAAGAACATAAGAGTTAAAATACAGTTAAATAACTGGATTTGAAAAAGAAAGTAAGATCAAATTAAATTGTAGTAGTTTTTTTTTATAGTAAGCTTTTTTAATATACCTTTAACTTCGGTCCTTCGTCGCCCTTACCCAAATCACCAACGAGAAGTTTATATTCGTTATCATTATTAAGGTCGACTAAAGCCAAGTTGGAAGGCAATGTGTCGAGATCGATATCATCTGTTCCGACTTCTACATCGAGCCACCGGTTGAGTTTTGCCATATTTTCCGTAATGTTTTAATTAAATAGGTAGTTAAAAAGTATTCGGTATTCTCCCTTCTTTCTTTTAAACGTAATTGAATGATGTAGTCTTACTTTTTCCACATAGATACGAACACTGGCAATCACCATAGTAACGACAAAATACAAATTAGATAAACAAACATCACAATAGACCTTAGGACCACAGACTTTTATAGTTTTCACAGAACTTTTTATCGTAGAATAAACAACTAACTATTTACTGTCGGAAAAAGTCACTGAAATTATTGCTTTGTTATTTATAGTATGTTTTTTACGTGGACAGACTGTAACTATAAAAGAATAATAATCTCCTTTCGGTTGCGTCTATAAATTGTACATTGCGTGAACAATAGACTGAGGGATGACAGTTGAGTCTGACGTATGTGTGTTAAATGTAATGTAATTAATCAGTATTTTATCTATGACCGAAAGTTTGTGACGTCAGTTTATTTGTATTTTTGCGTTTATTGTTGTTTTAAATCTGTATAGTTTAAGTGCTGCCTTTATAATCAATTTATAGAATTATTTGACTTTTATTTCTGTGTTTAAAATCAATGAACATGATTCCATTCAGTTAATATATTAATTTTTGGTAAGTTTTTGTTTAACTAAAACAATTTTTAAGCTACTAACTTTTTACCGTTTTAAATGTCATTTAATACACTTACATACCAGCTTTGATAAAGTATGTGAAAAATTAAAAATACTACAGAAACTGAAAACCATTGCCGATGAAATTGTACGTATGTAGGTAGTAATTATTTCGAAGGACATTTTGAAGTGAAGTAATATTGTAATTAAGTTTATAAAATAATATTGCTTAACTTTAAGCATTTGCTGTGATTTCAAACTAACTATTTTAATGAGTGTTATTGCTAAATTACAGTTAGAGTTTCATAGTCTTGTTTGTTTCCGTTATTATAGTGCTATGGTGTGTGCCAAGGTAGAATTTTATGGCCAATGTATTTGTCAATTACGTTTAATTTCATAACTATGGATAGTCAACTTTATTCAACAGTTAAATCAATAATAGTTTGTTTGATAATTATAATGTGAAAAACAAACATTTTTGAACATTTGTTAAACATAGAAAATGATTTCAAGTTAAAGCCGTTGTTTTATAATTTTTGTAGGAAACAGTTAATTTGTATTACAATTTCAAAATATGTAAAGTGATAGTCTTCATGTTTAAAAATTACTTGATCACATAAAAAAATGTGTTCATATAATAATAATTTTAGTTCAAAGCCTGTTTGTCTAGAGCTACAAATCTTAGGCCATTCATAAAAATATAAATGAATTAGTGAAAATTTTTAAAACTATCTGATAATAGGGCTTACACTGCCTTATAATAATTGCTTACATTTCAAAAATGCAGGAATTATAAAGATTGGCTTGTGACCTGTATAAAACGTAACATGTTGTAATTAGTAGGTACTCGGTACATAGGTTATCCAACATGCTGAAGAGCTTTACTTGTCTAACCATTCATTTTATGTTCATATTTCAAGGTCACAAGTATCATTTTATTGCATAGTTAATTGATAAAATGCAAGTGGGACCCCTGATGAAAAGTAGCCACATATTATAGTTTATGTATGTTTCCATCTAGCAACCCCAATGGATTGCATGTCTCTTTATAAATCTATAAAAGACAAGAGCCAAATGAAGTTTGTTATATTTATAAACCATTATAAATATCATTAGCTATAACGGTGAAGGAAAACACTAAGGAAACTTGCACATCTATGAGTACAAAAAAATTCTCTAAGTTATGTGAAATCTGCCAACCTGCACTGAGCAAGTGTGGCAGACTATGGCCTTAAGCTTCTCATTCTCAGAGGAGACTCATGTTCCCATAGTGGAATGATAAAACGGTTGAGAAAAGATAGAACCCTATTCAAATTTTCACATAGTTACTTCTTCAATCTCATTGTTTATGGCTATTGACATTTTACTGCTGCATTTGGTTACTGCATATATTATAATAAAAACTTTAACAATCACTAAATTCACAATTCCTTGTGGCACATCTATATTTTTTTCAATTCAATAAT
Source organism: Parelbella macleannani (assembly GCA_018245755.1). Taxonomy (NCBI): domain Eukaryota; kingdom Metazoa; phylum Arthropoda; class Insecta; order Lepidoptera; family Hesperiidae; genus Parelbella; species Parelbella macleannani. The sequence continues at coordinate 4,746 of DWEE01000323.1, read as the reverse complement.
TAAATTCCAATCTGGACTGTAAGAAAAAAACAATGCTTTTTCAAGCTTGACCATTTGAACGTGACGACATTCTAATTTTAAAATGAACGTGACGAATCAATGTCGTTAGCTTATCGCGCTGCGTAATTTACCTGGCGTAGTAAAAAAAAATTAAACTCGGGAAATTATAAATTCCTCAATAATAACCGCGCTTTCTTAGTGACTCACTGGACAGCGGATAGGAAACAAAGTCGTTCTGCTAGTCGATTTGTTGTTTTATTTCGGAGTATCTGACTACATCGAGGAAACGGCGAGTCTAGTAACACCAGGCTTGACTCACTAACCAGTTTCAATATTAATATAATATTCGATCATGTATGATTATAGACTGGGACTTGAATATCAGATAAAAAATTTCGTTGCGAACTATATTTAATTATATAAAACCAGGATCGGAATGACATATATAATAATATGTTTTGGTACAATACTTGCCACAAAAAAAAATTAAAGTGTAAAAATCATACATAAATTTGAGTCTACCTTTCTTATTCCACATGGACTTTGATAAATTCAGGTATATATGTAACTATTGGTTAATGGGTGACAGTTGTTGTTAATTTTAAGAATCTATCTACACAAACTTCTCTCTTCTCTACTCATCCTGTCCAATGTCCTGTGAAAGTCTTCACTCACCTTCTGACCATCTTAGTTCTCTCTCGCTGACGGACAAGAGTGGAGTATAATCGTAATCACCTCGTCTAGAGGTGAGGGGAAAGCCTCCCCCCGAATAACTTTCCGACTTTGTTGAGCAACATGACCTTGCTCGTGCTTCATTTCGATCTATTTCTTTTGAATTCCGATTATCTCTGTACAATGTAAACAAGACTAGTTTTGGTAGCTGTCAAGTATAATAATAGTCAATTTGGTGTTGACTGATCAGTCGTGAAATCGATCTTCATTCTGCGTGAAGTAATTCTTAATTGGCTGATACTTCAAAAAGTTATATTCAGTTCAACCAAGTCAGGCTACTAAGGAGAGAGAGATATTTGGCATTCGGTGCTCCCTGTCTATCTCAAACGGACCTGGCGTGACGTTGTAACAATAATTGAATTGCATTGCTGCCTAAATTTTATATTGCGTTCAGAATCTTATTAGTCTGGTAACAATTACGGTCAGAGTGATACACAAAATCCGAGAAGAACAAATACAAAGGCTTGTGTGGTAGAGACAAGTAATAAAACAGTTTCATAGGAAAATGACTCATTAATATGATTATCTAGCACTGGTATTGACAAAGGTAAAATTAAATAGTTTAGAACTCTTCACAGAAATAGCATTAAAATTACTCGATATACATATAGCAGGAAATCGAATCAAGAAAGGAAATCAAATCATTTTTGCCTGTTGTATTGCTTATAGATTTTTGCAAAGTCAGCAACTTAGAGAAAACGTCGGAACGGTTGTCTCTAGTATTTCATTAGTCTAGGCAACAATGTCAACGATTTCCCCGCCCAATGTCCTGTTTTAAAAATAACACTGCAGCAAGGAATTGTCAAAAACGTAATACTTCGTTTTCAGTTCACGACAAAAACAAAAATAATGATGGTTTTTTTAAACGGAATCCAATATATAAATACGCAAAGCTATCGCTATCGATTCGCCTATCACAATATGTATATTAATATGAAAGCCATACCTACTTGTCTTTGTCATAGCTAAGCTGTTAAATACACGTTTATTTATGGTTTCATTAATAGATGAGATTGCTGTTCAATTAATCATAGGCCATAAGTCAATGTCAATAGGATGAATAGTAAGTTCTCTCATGCAATCCAATTAGTAACGAGACACAGACTTGACATAGCTATTGTACAGTATTTTTTTTAACACAACCCATAAATTTTTTTAACAATAAAAATGGCCCAACTTATTCCTCATAATATAATCTGTCTGCCAATGGAAGCGTCGTCGAAATCTTTTCACCTGTTACTTAGATTATCGGGAACAAACACAGGGAAAAACAGACACACCGACAAAATTTTATAAAATTGCGTTTTTGTTATATGTACCATATACACTTTTGCATACGGTCATTAAAAAGGTATTGTTTTGATATTACAGATTCATCATCCTATTTCTGCACAGTAGTATGCTAATCAGCTAAGAAATAAACAAAAACCCATTAGAAACTAATTACAGTATCTTCCGTTCTCTCCTTATCGTCTTGAAACAATTTGCTCTTGTCGTTATAAAATGCGCCGATTTCCTCGCCGACTCTACTCCGTTTCTAACTAAAGGCCGTGAGAGCACGTCTATCCGCGCGGCGTGCAGTGTGACCGGCGCGAATGTCCCCGAATTCGGTGTGACTGCGACTGCTACTGTGACCGAGATGTAACAACGCCACTATCAACTACCTACTGGATCTGTTGCTAAATCATATGGTTGCGAATTTTTAAAAATCTACTTGATATAATGTTTCGTTGTTTTCATTACAATAATGCTTACAATTCAATATTGCCTCCCTGTCCGGAAGAACTACGTCAAAATCCTAGCACGCATCTTTTTATAAATTTCTGCGTTTCAATATTTAAAATTTTTTGCGTTTAGCAAAGAGTTCTCATGGATAATTGTAATGTTTTGTTTCCATAGCGCTCGGCACTCGCTAAAAATACATTGAGATATACAATTACGTTACATATGTATCTATAAAACACATTTCATTCGGAGGATACTTCGAATACTAAATTGATGCACCTACCCAAAGACTTTTGATATAAAAATTCACGTGTAATGTCCATAACTGGCAGTTGGTACTCGAGCCGACAATAAAGCGATCCGCGAGAACCTCCATAAGGACTCGAAAGTACTTCCGCGCGCCTCCATTACATGATCAAAGTTACATTACGTTATGCTTCTGTTTTGGAATGCGGCCAATAACTGTTGCGATGGCTTATTTTTTCAATAGTAATAATAATAACCCTTACAATTTGAGAGGAGACCCGTGTCCAGCTCTGGAATGATAAAAGGATTATTGATGCTGAATAGTAATAAACTCCAACAAAGAAGTCTCGGATAACAATCAGTGCATTAAAGTATAGTAAATTTGGAATACTTGTCAAGCAATCTTAATGCAAAATGATTTGTCAAAGTTATATCGAGGATTCCAAAGACTTGTTTTTCTTTTTCTCAGTACAATGTCAGTAAAACAATGTACACTGTGGCATATTTGACTACTGCGAGACAGTTCACTATTATCATTATGATGTAAAATAATTATACGTACTGTGGTGCCTTTGTAAAATTTAATTCTACTTAAAATGTATGCAGTTTTTGTGCAATAGTGCAAATACCCACATAAAGCTATTATCGCAAGGAAACGCATGTTTGCTCCGATAAGAGAAATGGTGATATGTGAGGATGCAGACTGGTTGCTCGCTGAAATGTGAAGGCCTGATGGGTTATGGAAATGCTTATCTTGTTTTTCAATTGCACATTCAATTATTATGGGGAAAATATCTTTGTACCTCAGTTAATCGCATGTATTTAATGTCCAAAATAATACTCTTGCCGAATAAATCATACAAAATTTAGAAGAACATTTGAAATTATGATAGAATATACATATAATGTGTTAAAAAAGGAGACTTTGGGGAGAGACCACAAGCGAACGAAGTGTTACTGTCACCTGTCCTAAACCATTTAGGGACTTAAAATGTGTTTGTCATCGACACGCTAAGAAGAAGACCTGTCCTAAAATGGCAGGTAGGATTCAAAACCGCTACATCTTTCACACAAAAATCATGCTATAGCCACTTACAATGATCAAAGGCCTGGAGTGAGTAATGTACCCTTGACTCAGTTATTCAATGTTCGATTAGTTTCCGATCACTTATCGAGTCGCTTCCTTTTCCACGATCGATGAGTATCGAATTATATAATTGCGGCTGCTATGCGTATCAGATTTAAACGTGTTTATTTCGTAATAAATAGCCTGCAGATATGCATATTAATTGCCCACGATTCGATCTAAACAGCGTTTGTTGAATTTCCGCTCAAAACCATAACGCAACATTTATATCTACTGATGGTCGATATTTTAATAGGAAATGTTTACCCGTTCTCATTCTGAAACGAAACCCGTAAAACGATGAAGGGATAGTTGATGATGACGACGAAGACGAAAAAAATATTCGTCGCCTGTATACATTAACCGGAAATGGTTTCGAAGACAGGAGTAAATATGGCTATGGCAAAACTGCTTTACAGTAAATATGGCTACAGTACCTAGTGGAAATTGCCCGGGAGAATTGTAGTAATACATATATCAGAAATAATAAATATAACAAATGAATCGTGGGTGTACTATGCTCTTCTGCCTAACCTTTCGAGAAAATACAACATAAAAGATGTTATACGTTGAACCATATGTGAGTTCTACCACCTATGGAATTGTTTGGGATTGTTATTAAATAAGAGAAGCTGCTTCGTATCGTATATTTTGTTACAATTTTACGTCACTAAATACTATACTACTTATTCCCATGTTAGATAATAATATTTTATTAGAAAATAATTAAAAACTTATAGGTTGCAAATTTTAATTACGTCATGAAGAAGCAAGTCTGCTTTTTAATGGACGGTTGTTAGGAGGCGACGCCCTAAGGGACCCGCGGTGATAGCGAACAGGCGGCCGTTGCTTTCTCTTGTGGCGAATCGTCACGATTTAATTTAAATTGCAATTTAACACGGAAATGATCTTCAGGT